>JARSSU010024182.1:0-91913 GCA_029619165.1 Eurosta solidaginis | reverse complement strand
ACTCCTCAAGTTAGTACATTTATTCAGATAAATTACTTTTCTACATACACGTTCGGTCACCGCCCGTTTTATTAAATAGAAAAAGTATCTCCCCATTTCCTCTTACAATAAACTTGATAAGTGAAATATCTATGATGCAAAACTAATTTTTGCGCTAAGTTTATTCTCGCTTATTATTCTAGTCTACGACCCTTTTAAACTGTTTTATTCTAAGTTGCCGTGGTCTTTAACCGATCCCGTCCATTTTTACTAGAAATATTTTCTGCTATAAGGAAAAATGTGTTAGTATACAATTATTATTAATTTTCTTCGAGTTATGGCTCCCGAAAATAGAAAATGCATAGTCATAAAAGGGCGCGGTGCCACACCCATTTCAAAAATTTAGTGTTTTCAATTAATGTTATAATTCAATTTAGAAGGTAAATCTATTGATACAAAGTCTCTTTTCGCTAAGATATACTATTATTTTCGTCTACGACCTTTTAAAAATCTTTTATATATAAAATGGGCGTGGTCTTACCGATTCGTCATTTTTTCTAGAAATATTTCGTGCTATAGGAAAATCTGTGTACCAAATTTTATTACGATCCGTAATTTTTCTTCGAGTTATGGCTCCGAAACATAGAAATGCTTAGTCATAAAGGCGGTGCACGCCCTTTATAAATTGAAGTTTCCTAATTATTGTTATAAATCCACTTGGATGAATACCATGATATAAAGCTCTTTTTGCAAAGAATGTAGTTATTTTATTCGTCACGACCCTTTTAAAATCTTTTATATATAAAGTGGGCGTGGTCCTTACGATTCGTTAATTTTCTCAAACTTCCTATAGTAAGGCAACCTCTACTGCCGAATTTTGTTACGATAGGTTTACGTTTTTGATTTATGATTAATAATATTTGTAAAATTGATTATCACAGTGGGCGGGGGTGCCACGCCCATTTTAATATTTTTTTCAGTTTAGTCTTAGTATCAGTCCAATGTCAAAATTTCAACATTCTTGTGTATTATTTACTAAATAATCAGGTTTTTTGTGTTTTCCAAAATGTTATATATATAAAAAGTGGGCGTGGTTATCATTCGATTTCGCCATTTTCAATACCAATCTATTCTGGGTCCAGATAAGCTCGTGTACCAAATTTGGTGAAGATATCTCAATATTTACTCAAGTTATCGTGTTAACGGACGGACGGACGGACGGACATGGCTCAATTAATTTTTTTTCGACACTGATGATTTTGATATATGGATGTCTATATCTATCTCGATTCCTTTATACCTGTACAACCAACCGTTTATCCAATCAAAGTTAATATACTCTGTGTGCAAAGCACGCTGAGTATTAAAAATCAATTGTAGAGGCATGATATATGTACTACATTGTTAAAACTTTTTCACTAATCCACAACGAAAGTTTTGAATATTTTCTTTTGATTTACTGCGTTAAAAAAGAACACTTTTTTCCGAAAGTGCGATGCAAGGCTATGATGAGTTCCACTGAGAGCTGTTCATGCAGGATCTACACGCGAGCGCTTGCCAAACACTGCCGAGGGCGCACGACCCCGCGGTAGTAAAAATTTTCGTTGAACGAATTATGTAATAAACACTTATTAGTTCTAAGAATTGAGGTGTTGCTTTGCCCGAGGCTGCGGATGAACCTGGGCATAGGTAGGCGGAGCACACACCACGCATACACTGTGACGGTGGACCGGCATATAGAATGTAGGGAAAGTTAAAATCGAAATATCTCTAGTCGTGGAGACACCAAACGGCCTAACGACGATAAACTAGCCCAAACACCGTACGAGAGCGCAGTGAGGCAGGAAGTATACTCATATGTAGTAGAACATTTCATTACATATGTGTCTATTGTATGAATGCTGTGTGTACAAATTATCGAATGTCAACCTATTACGCGTATGTATAAATATATCATTTATCCGAAATCATTTGATAAGCAGTGCTTTTCACTATTGTTGTATTTGACACTAAGATTGCCTTTGTTTGCTTAGAAAATGTCAAGCTATGAATATCATCTATTAAAGGCTAATGCGAAACCAGGAACATTCAGCCATCAATTCATTTGTTATATGACAGGCTTGATGATGTGGTCGTTTAAGTAAGATTAACATAACAGAAGCACTTGGTATAAAAATGCTAAAGCGTCTGCCATTGAAAATCGTTGAATCAATACTACGCGCGTTGGAGTAGGATATTTAGAAACAAATACTTATTCCCTTTTTGTCGTATATATGGATTCCATGTTATGGAAATTCAGCAAGGGAATACACACTGTTAGAAAGAAGTAGGAATATAATAGCTTATGATATTTTATAGAAATTTTGTTTCTATTTATGTGTTTTGTGGATTGAATTTTGTTTAATTTTCTATAAAGCCCAGACAAAGAACAGCACAACGTATGCAGAAGAAATAGCAACAGTTAGACACACAGCAAAAATGTATATAATACGTGGTATATATATAATACTACCACACACACACACGTATATATGTAGCTACCGCAAGTACGAGACACAGAACGACGAGATGTAACAAGCAAACTATTCGGGAAGTTGTTTCGCGAAAGTCTAAACCCTTGCAGAAAATAATAACGAGGAACTGAGTGATATATAAGCTCGTAATCTAAGGAATCAGTACTGAAGAAATTGAATACATTATACTGCTAGGTCTACTACCATTGCAGTGCTGAATAACTTGAGTGAATTTATTCGACTGTTCCGTGCGATGAACGATAACAAATTGCAAGGATAATATGTCACAGTAGTGGTATATTGATTAAACTTGCAATAACTTTTCAACAGGTGGCAATCTTGAATAGATTTTTCTTATTCCAAAACTAGCAAAATAATTAGAAAACGAATAAATATGGAAAGGATCACGAAATGTCTGCAAAATTATATTCAGACCATTTTGATAATGAACCCGCCATTAGTCACGACTATTCCAAAATTTTACGAAGAATAGTCTTGCATTGCAGCTCTTAAAGCAATTTAAATAATCCCTAATCAATGCCAAAAATATCATAAAACAATAAGGAAGGCTAAGTTCGGGTGTAACCGAACATAACATACTCAGTTGAGAGCTATGGAGACAAAATAAGGAAAATCAATCTGGGGTAACCTGGAATGTGGTTGTATAACATGTGTATCAAATGAAAGGTATTAAAGAGTATTTTAAGAGAGAGTAGGCCATAGTTCTATGGATGAACGCCATTTAGGGATATCGCCATAAAGGTGGACCAGGGCTGACTCTAGAATTTGTTTGTACGATATGGGTATCAAATGAAAGGTGTTACTGAGCATTTTAAGAGGGAGTGGGCCTTAGGTCTATCGGTGGACGCCTTTTCGAGATGTCCCCATTAAGGTGGACCAGGGGTGATTCTATAATGTGTTTGTACGATATGGGTATCAAATGAAAGGTGGTAATGAGTATTTTAAAAGGGAATGGGCTTTAGTTCTATAGGTGAACGCCTTTTCGAGAAATCGCCATAAAGGTGGACCAGGGGTGACTCTAGAATATGTTTGTACGATATGGGTATCAAATGAAAGCTGTTAATGAGTATTTTGAAAAGGAGTGATCCTTAGTTCCATAGGTGGACGCCGTTTCGAGATATCGCCATAAAGGTGGACCAGGGGTGTCTCTAGAATGTGTTTGTACGATATGGGAATCAAATGAAAGGTGTTACTGAGCATTTTAAGAGGGAGTGGGCATTAGGTCTATAGGTGGACGCCTTTTCGAGATATCGCCATTAGGGTGGGCCAGGGGTGACTCTAGAATGTTTGTACGGTATGGGTATCAAACGAAAGGTGTTACTGAGCATTTTAAGAGGGAGTGGGCATGAGGTCTATAGGTGGACGCCTTTTCGAGATATCGTCATTAGGGTGGGCCAGGGGTGACTCTAGAATGTGTTTGTACGATATGTGCATCAAACGAAAGGTGTTACTGAGCATTTTAAGAGGGAGTGGGCATTAGGTCTATAGGTGGACGCCCTTTCGAGATATCGCCATTAGGGTGGGCCAGGGGTGACTCTAGAATGTTTGTACGATATGGGTATCAAACGAAAGGTGTTACTGAGCATTTTAAGAGGGAGTGGGCATTAGGTCTATAGGTGGACGCCTTTTCGAGATATCGCCATTAGGGTGGGCCAGGGGTGACTCTAGAATGTGTTTGTACGATATGGGTATCAAATGAAAGGTGGTAAGGAGTATTTTAAAAGGGAGTAATCCTTAGTTCTATAGGTGGACGCCTTTTCGAGATATCGCCATAAAGGTGGACCAAGGGTGACTCTAGAATGTTTGTACGATATGGGTATCAAACGAAAGGTGTTACTGAGCATTTTAAGAGGGAGTGGGCATTAGGTCTATAGGTGGACGCCTTTTCGAGATATCGCCATTAGGGTGGGCCAGGGTGACTCTAGAATGTGTTTGTACGATATGGGTATCAAATGAAAGGTGGTAATGAGTATTTTAAAAGGGAGTAATCCTTAGTTCTATAGGTGGACGCCTTTTCGAGATATCGCCATAAAGTGGACCAAGGGTGACTCTAGAATGTTTGTACGGTATGGGTATCAAACGAAAGGTGTTACTGAGCATTTTAAGAGGGAGTGGGCATTAGGTCTATAGGTGGACGCCTTTTCGAGATATCGCCATTAGGGTGGGCCAGGGTGACTCTAGAATGTGTTTGTACGATATGGGTATCAAATGAAAGGTGGTAATGAGTATTTTAAAAGGGAGTAATCCTTAGTTCTATAGGTGGACGCCTTTTCGAGATATCGCCATTAGGGTGGGCCAGGTGTGACTCTAGAATGTTTGTACGATATGGGTATCAAACGAAAGGTGTTACTGAGCATTTTAAGAGGGAGTGGGCATTAGGTCTATAGGTGGACGCCTTTTCGAGATATCGCCATTAGGGTGGGACAGGGGTGACTCTAGAATGTTTGTACGATATGGGTATCAAACGAAAGGTGTTACTGAGCATTTTAAGAGGGAGTGGACATTAGGTCTATAGGTGGACGCCTTTTCGAGATATCGCCATTAGGGTGGGCCAGGGGTGACTCTAGAATGTTTGTACGATATGGGTATCAAACGAAAGGTGTTACTGAGCATTTTAAGAGGGAGTGGACATTAGGTCTATAGGTGGACGCCTTTTCGAGATATCGCCATTAGGGTGGGCCAGGGTGACTCTAGAATGTGTTTGTACGATATGGGTATCAAATGAAAGGTGGTAATGAGTATTTTAAAAGGGAGTAATCCTTAGTTCTATAGGTGGACGCCTTTTCGAAATATCGCCATTAGGGTGGGCCAGGTGTGACTCTAGAATGTTTGTACGATATGGGTATCAAACGAAAGGTGTTACTGAGCATTTTAAGAGGGAGTGGGCATTAGGTCTATAGGTGGACGCCTTTTCGAGATATCGCCATTAGGGTGGGCCAGGGGTGACTCTAGAATGTTTGTACGATATGGGTATCAAACGAAAGGTGTTACTGAGCATTTTAAGAGGGAGTGGGACACTAGGTCTATAGGTGGACGCCTTTTCGAGATATCGCCATTAGGGTGGGCCAGGGGTGACTCTAGAATGTTTGTACGATATGGGTATCAAACGAAAGGTGTTACTGAGCATTTTAAGAGGGAGTGGGGCATTAGGTCTATAGGTGGACGCCTTTTCGAGATATCGCCATTAGGGTGGGACAGGGGTGACTCTGGTATGTTTTTGTACGATATGGATATCAAATTAAAGGTATTAATGAGGGTTTTAAAAGCGAGTGGCCCTTAGATGTATATGTGAAGGCGTTCTCGCGATATCGACCAAAATGTGGACCAGGTGATCCAGAAAATCATCTGTCGGGTACTGCTAATTTATTTATATATGCAATACCACTAACAGTATTCCTGCCAAGATTCCAAGGGCTGTTGATTTCGCCTTGTAGAACTTTTTCATTTTCTTCTACTTAATATGGTAGGTGTCACACCCATTTTACAAAGTTTTTTCCAAAGTTATATTTGCGTCAATAAACCAATCCAGTTACCATGTTTCATCCCTTTTTTCGTATTTGGTATAGAATTATGGCATTTTTTTCATTTTTCGTAATTTTCGATATCGATAAAGTGGGCGTGGTTATGGTCAGATTTCGCCCATTTTTTATACCAAGAAAAAGTGAGTTCAGGTAAGTACGTGGGCTAAGTTTAGTAAAGATATATCGGATTTTGCTCAAGTTATTGTGTTAACGGCCGAGCGGAAGGACAGACGGTGGACTGTGTATAAAAACTGGGCGTGGCTTCCACCGATTTCGCCCATTTTCACAGAGAACAGTTACCGTCATAGAATCTATGCTCCTACCAAATTTGAGAAGGATTGGTAAATTTTTGTTCGACTTATGGCAATAAAAGTATTCTAGACAAACTAAATGAAAATGGGCGGAGCCACGCCCATTTTGAAATTTTCTTTTATTTTTGTATTTTGTTGCATCATATCATTACTGGAGTTGAATTTTGACTTAATTTACTTATATACAGTAAAGATATTAAATTTTTTGTTAAAATTTGAATTAAAAAAAATTTTTTTTTAAAAAGTGGGCGTGTTCTTCATCCAATTTTGCTAATTTTTATTTAGCACATATAGAGTAATAGTAGTAACGTTCCTGCCAAATTTCATCATGATATCTTCAACGACTGCCAAATTACAGCTTGCAAAACTTTTAAATTACCTTCTTGTAAAAGTGGGCGGTGCCACGCCCATTGTCCAAAATCTTACTAATTTTCTATTCTGCGTCATAACGTCAACCCATCTACCAAGTTTCGTCGCTTTATCTGTCTGTTGTAATGAATTATCGCACTTTTTCGGTTTTTCGAAATTTTCGATATCGAAAAAGTGGGCGTGGTTATAGTCCGATATCGTTCATTTTAAATAGCGATCTGAGATGAGTGCTCAGGAACCTACATACCAAATTTCATCAAGATACCTCAAAATTTACTCAAGTTATCGTGTTAACGGACGGACGGACGGACGGACGGACGGACGGACGGACATGGCTCAATCAAATTTTTTTTCGATCCTGATTATTTTGATATATGGAAGTCTATATCTATCTCGATTCCTTTATATATGTACAACCAACCGTTATCCAATCAAACTTAATATACTCTGTGAGCTCTGCTCAACTGAGTATAAAAACAACACTGAAATTACCCGGAAATTATTCCGAAGTAGCTCTTAAAGGATCGAGATTGAAACTGAAAATAATCCCTATAACAATTCCGATATGGTTCTAGACTGATTCTAAAGCAATACGGACAAAAATTTCCAAAATTCAAAAATTTTAATGAAACAATAACGAGAACGACAACATTTAGTTCCAATATGTCTTAAAATTATATCAAACACAATCCCCAAATTATCCTTAAATTGTTCCAAGTTGAAAACGAAAGCTGCGCCGGCATGTCCCGAAAACTATCGCTAGTGGTTCCAAAACCCCCTCAAGCTGCTAAGGCGGATAAAACTAGACGCTTTGGTCGCTTCAAAGCGGCAAGGCGTTCAAATGTTATATTTTGGCACACAGTCAAGTGGTTTGAAATTAGGCCTGAATTGAACTGAAAGTCAAAAATTTTCGAACTGATTCTAAAACAATTCCGAAGTGCTCCTCAAATTACTCTTAAAATAATACCAATATGTTTGAACAAAATTTCGAAATGGTCATGGAATAATTCCGAGATGAAACTCTTAAACAGTCCGAACATAGCCCTTTCTGGAAATATTACCGAAAACAATCCAGCGGTGGGCCCGAAATCACATCAAACAATTAAGGCGGATTCACATAAACGCCTTAGGGAGCAGTCAAAGCTAAGAAAGTCGAAAGGCGTTATCTTATGCAACAGTCCAAGCTTTGCAACCAGAGCCTTCATATAAATCTGCCTTTATGGAAAACATTCACGAAATAGTTTCGAAATACTTATGAAACTACCTCGAAATGATTACGAAATTATCTTTAAACCATCCGAAATATGCTCGAAGCTATTCCAAACTAGTACCAAAAACTATCCCCTGAACTATCTTGGAACAATCATAAATTGTTTTTCGTTTTCGCGGGCACTTTTTACTCACTAAACCCAAAGTATGCCAACATATTTGTGTATTTCCTATGTAAGACAAGTGCAGTAATAAATTATTGGCGTTTGTTAAGCTCCTGCGGCTTTTGTTGCTAGCTTTCAGACTACTCTTATATTACAATATTTTTGCTGGGATGTAGGTATGAATTAAATTACCATAACAGGCGAAGACAAATTATGTCCTATTTATAATAACTACAAATATATTCAATACTGCATATGTTCAAGTTGTTACGTGTTAGCGTATTTTTTAAAGCTTCCTTAAGGAAATTCTGATGAACTTGGCGATGAACCATTTCAAGATCGATGCTTGAAGTTATAAGTTGGTGGTTTGTGACTCACAGTTGCGTGCCATACACGTAAAGTTTTGGCACAGTCTTATGTGCTACATACACACATACCTACATACATACATATTGCTTATATTAACATATTTAGTCGATAGTCCTGCAAACGCTTCCTTTTAAATGTTTTAGTATGTAGATATCGTAAAGCAATACAAAAATTTTCTTTTTCAAAATAAGAACGTTAGATAAGAAAATGATGCGTTCCAAAACCGAAAATTGAAGAATAAATTTCAACACATAAAATTGAAATAGAAGATTTTAGTAGCAAAAGTGATAGTATTCGCTTTGTATTGTCACAGAACTTTTCGTCTTAATTGCATATCGTAAATACTAACAGTTTTGTGAGTTGCAGTAAAGAGAATAAGTTTTCTTCAAAAGGTGATTTTTGTTTTTAACATCAATAAAATGCGGCACAAAACTTTATGGTTATTGGTATAAACGTCTACTATGTAGGTGCGAAGAACATATTTGATGTGATGAAATTTTTATACTCAGCGTGCTTTGCACACAAGTATATTAACTTTGATTGTATAACGGTTGGTTGTACTGGTATAAAGGAATCGAGATAGATATAGACTTCCATATATCAAAATCATCAGTATCGAAAACAATTGATTGAGCCATGTCCGTCCGTCCGTCCGTTAGCACGATAACTTAAGTAAATATTGAGATATCTTCACCAAATTTGGTACACGAGCTTATCTGGACCATGCATAGATTGGTATTGAAAATGAGTGAAATCGGATGATAACCACGCCCACTTTTTATATATATAAAATTTTGGAAACACAAAAAAACCTGGAATTTAGTAAATAATACACCTAGAATGTTGAAATTTGATATGTGGACTGACATTAAAACTCTTGATAAAAATTTGGAAAATTTTTTTAAAATGGGCGTGGCGCCGCCCACTTCAGATAAAATCAATTTTACAAATATTATTAATCATAAATCAAAAATCGTTAAACCTATCGTAACAAAATTCGGCAGAGAGGTTGCCTTTACTATAAGGAATGCTTTGAAGAAAAATTAACGAAATCGGTTAAGGACCATGCCCACTTTTATATAAAAGATTTTTAAAAGGGTCGTGCACGAATAAAATAAGTTATATCTTTGCAAAAAAAGCTTTCATTTCCCAAGTGGATTTATAACAATAAATGGGAAAATTTTCAAGTTTTAAAAAATGGGCATGGCACTGCCCCTGCACTGTTTCGGGAGCCATAACTCGAAGAGAAATTAACATATCGTAATGAAATTGTATACACATATTTTCCTTATAGCAGAAAATATTTCTAGTAAAAATGGACTGACCGGTTAAAGACCACGGCAGCTTAGATATAAAACAAATTTAAAAGGGTCGCAGACTAGAATAATTAGCTATAACTTAGCAAAAAATAGTTTTGAATCAATGATATTTCACTTATCAAGTTTTATTGTAAGAGGAAATAGGGAGACATTTTTTTAACGGGCGGCGCCACGTGTTATGTAGAAAAGTAATTTATGTGAAATGAAATTTACAATTGAAGCTCACGCTGAGTATATAATGTTCGGTTACACTCGAAGGAATGGATATGTTTGAGAAAATGCATATTTATGTATGAGCAGCGTTTCTTTACCAGTAAAAATTTTACTTTATTGGTAGTGACGTATATAAAAGTTACAAAAAAGAATTGTCAAAATTGAATTTTGTTTTGAAAGTAAAAAAAGTAATATATAGTTCAAAGTGACTTCTATTATAAACCACCAAAATAATAGTTAACAGTTGACTTTATTACAAAAGTCAAAAAATAAAAGTTGAAATTTACTTTTATTAAAAAAGTAAAATAAATAAGCTTTTTTTCTATAAAAGTCAAAAAACAAAAGTAATAATTAGTTAGTTATATTACAAAACTTAACAATAATAGCTCAAAGTTTACTTTATCACAAAAGTCTAATATAAAATTAAAGTGGACTTTTATTACAAGGTAAAGAATAGTAAAACTTTTTTTAAAAAGTAAAATTTGGTTTTTTGCATAAAAGCCAAACAAAAAAAAACATAGATAGTATAGTATAAAGTTAATAGGTAAAAGTGAACTCTAGTTATAAAACTTAAAGATAATATTCGAAAATTTACTTTATTCCAATAGTCGAATTTTTAAAGTCGACTTTTATTGCAAAAGTACAAAAAACAAAAATAGAGTGAAAGTTGACTTTTTACTATAATAGTAGTTAAAAGTTGACCTTATTACAAAAGTTTAAGTTGACTTTTGTTAAAAAGTAAAAAAAAATTGTAAAACTTTTATTATTTAATACAAAAGTACAAAAATAATAGTTAAAAGTTGACTTTATTATAAAACTTAAAAAATAATATCTGAACGTTTACTTTATTATAATAGTAAAAAAAAATTGTTTGAAGTCGAATTTTCTTGCAAAGCACACGAACAACTGAAACGACCTAGCTTTTCACGCGAACAACAAACGTGCTATTCTTGCACGCAAATAACGGAATCATATCGGTGCTATTTCAGTAACTTTGGGGAAAGGTGCTCATCTTTGACATTGTTCTAACTGGTTAACGAATATGTCGAAGGTGGAGTTTCCTATCAAAATACGCAGCGTTTAAGGACACGTAAGATGGGATTTCGAATAGCCAAGCGGTCATTAAAGGCCTGAGCTTTTTATTTGATCACTTATAACATACGTAGTTTGCATCGATTTTCTTCGATGGAAAGCTTATCTTTTTTCTAATTAAACAGAGCTTTACGTAAAGAAAAAATATCTGGAAAAAAGTTGTCGTTGTGGAATGCTGCCCTCGCAAATGAGTTTTTTTTCATATTTTTTCATAAAAAAAAACAAAAATCTGAAATGATAAGCTAATATCTCGAAAACTATCTGGTAGAGCAAAAAACAATGTATGATGCATTCATAGCAAATTTTATAGTCTTTCCGATTCTGTAAACTTGTTTTTTGCAATTGCTTGACCCGTTCGTGAGATATACGTAATTAAAGGAAGCCATCTTTTGGTTTTTTCGAATAACGGTAAATTTCAAATATCTCAAAAACGGTACCATAGAATCAAAAATGAACTCGATTTTCGAAATCAGGGGGTGGTTTTACATACGAATTTCATAACGGTGTCTCTGGTAAATTTTGGCCGTCGACCAGTGTAATTAGGGGCAACATAGGGCGAGCTTAAATATTTCTGTTTTTTCAAAATTGTGTCTCGAGAAGCTTTATTTTTTATTCTATTCTATTAAGCTGTGAAGTCGTTTACAAATAGTTTAGTCAGACAGAAGAATTGTAGCTCCTTAAAATATGCTTCTCGTTTAACCATATATGAAAACGGCTGCGGAGCCATTAAAGGGAGTTCTAGAGCTTTCGGGGACAAAATACTTTCGTATGAGGACTGATCCAGTCTAATATATGTATATATGTAAGAGTATGATACACAGTGACAACAATTTCAAACTTGACCGAGTGTAATGATAAGACAGATTTGACCATTCATCAGACAAAAGATGAATTATATCAACCAAAATTGCAATAAAGCATTTTTATTAAGATTTTGTTGCATTTTCGTATGATCCACATAGCACAATGAAAATCAAATAAATCGCAAAGAGAAGGATTTACAATTCCAAAACTTTTGCATTAAATGAAAGTTAAAAGAAAAATAGCTAGATAAAAGTGATTATGTGTCAAAAAAGGCAAACAAAGAGCTTCAAGAGCAGACACTCAGTACATAACTGTTATTGTAATAATGTCGAATGACCTTCAACAAGCACCATGCTCATACAAAAAACAAAAAACATATACATACATATGTATCCAAATAAAGAATTACACACTCAGAAGCCCTAGATAAACAGCGAAAATCGCACAATAGAGTAAATGAAAATTCAAAAAGTGTGAAAAGAACAAAAGCCGCAATATATGCAAAGAGCTTACCCTTTTGATGATTAATTTAACCGTGGGTCGAAATCATGAGCAACTACGTACATATAAACTCGGTAGTGAAACAGCAAGCAGCTAAGTCACGGTAATACTAGTTAAAAACCAGAATTTTCTGGCTAAGGAGGAACTTTTGCGAAAAGAGCTGTCTTATAACAAGCAACAATGCAATGTGGGAGTGAGTGTTAGTTTTTTGACCAAGATTTTGCCAGTTTCTTAGATACCTTTGTGGAGCAAGATGTAATCTATTTCTTGCATCTTATTCAACCATAAGGTCGATGAAATCAATTACTCCCGTGAATACCTTACCACTGGTCTTTATGTTGCTAAGTATTTTAAGAAAACTTATCAGAGCAAATGATCTAAATCTCCTAATCTTCCATGTCAATGGACGTCTATTTAGAGGTATATTGCGCCTAATTTATTTATTTATTAATTTTAACATTAAGTCTGGTTGGTCATTGTAGGGAGTCGCCCAAGAAACTGACAATTTTTATTTTAGTATCTTGTATCGATAACGCAGGAGCGAACGAGATCCTTCCAATTTTCATATTAGTTTTGGTTCTATCGGGGCACTGGACAATTTTGGTTCTTGCAGCACTGATGGAATTGAAACACGATACTTGCTTCCCTAGGCCGCCGGTTCTATGCACCGGAGCGACTTGGGATTTTTCCCGACCAAGGACTGCCATTTCAGTGTAACCCCATTTAATTTGTTGCGTCCCTCCCACAAATTGACATCCCCTCAGCAGCTCCTTGCAGCGGGACTGCCTCATATTATCTTGCTCCGGGAAGGTATCGAACCCAATCCGGGTCCGTCTCCTGACCCCGGTCCTAAGAAATGGTTTTGCTGCATCTGCCGGAAAAGAATCACGCCCTAGGACGTCCCGTAGTCAACTGGCTGCCGATGGTAACATTGGCATCCGACCACCTGCCTATACTTATTTCGCTCGAGCGTGCCGCCGACTGCATCGTCACAGAAAAACGCACTTTCATTAACTTTAAACAAGAAAGTTGGACGAATACAAATCCTTTACAGAAAACCGCTTTGCTGCCCTCCCTATTCCGACTGATGCCCGCCAAGGGGAGCGTGCTTTCCGCAAGGTCATTGAATCCGCCTCGGCTCCTTTCATTCCCGCCGATAGAATTCCCGAAATTCGGCCCCACTTCCCGGCGGAGGCCGCAAGTTTAGCGATAGAACGTGACCATATAAGACAGCTCGATCCCGGCGACCCCAAGTAAGGGACATAAACCGACGCATCAGATTGCTTGTGGATCAACACAAGCGGGCGAAATAGGAGGAGCATCTAAGCTGTTGTAACCTCTCTGCCGGTGTAGGTAAACTTTGGTCCACCGTAAAGTCCCTATGGAATCCATATAGGCACAATGACAAAGTTTCCATCGCTTTTGGCGATAAAGTGCTGTCGGATGCGAAAAAATGCGTGAGCGCTTTCTGCCGACAATATATAATGCATCCTACAGTCGACAAAGATAGGCGTAGGTGCAACATATACGCACATAAACATAAATTCAGCACGTCACCAATTACCATCACCGCCAAAGAGGTTGAGGAAGCCATCGGTCATGCTAAACCACCCAAAGCAGTGGGCCCAGATGGCATAGCCATGCCGATGGTTAAAAGCCTAGGGAAAGAGGGTTTCAAATATTTAGCATATGTCTTCAACCTGTCTCTTTCCATCTTTGTCATACCCCGAAAATGGAAAATGGCCAAGGTGGTCCCGCTACTAAAGCCTGGGAAACCAGCTAACATAGGAGATTCATATCGCCCGATATCTCTCCTATCGCCAGTAGCCAAGACGCTTGAAGCCATTTTGCTCCCCTACTTCAAAGCAAATTTGCAGCTAGCCTACCATTAGCATGGCTTCAGAAAGCTCCATAGCACCACCACCGCGCTAAATGCCAGCAGCACCCAGACAAATTGCGGTTTAAATCAAAATCCTCACCATAGAACAGTACTCGTTGCGCTAGACCTATCAAATGCTTTTAATACGGTCAACCATGGCACGTTACTGCAAGACCTGGAAGGGTCTACCCTTCCCCCATGTCTTAAAAGGTGGACCGCAAATTATCTGGGTGGTCGACAGGCATCGGTGCAATTTAGAAATGAAACATCAAAACCAAGAAGAATTAAACAGGGTGTCCCACAGGGTGGTGTCCTATCCCCACTTTGGTTTAATTTCTACATATCTAAGCTACCTTCGCCACAAGAAGGAGTTACTATCGTTCCTACGCCGATGACTGCACAATAATGGCCACAGGCCCAGGCCCAAAGATCGATGAGCTTTGCAACAGAATAAACGGCTACGTCCCTGATCTCTCCAGTTTTTCGCCTGCGAAACCTGGCATTATCACCGACTAAATCCTCCGCGACCTTATTACAACATGGATGTCCCATATGTCGACCGTTTTGAACATCAACGTCGATGGCACTACATTACCTACTGCTCTCAGAACCGCCACGGGCCGTCTTCTTATGTCCCAAGAACACCATCTACATAATGAGGCGAGAATACTCCCCATCAGGGAGAGAAATGAGATGCTAACCAAACAGTTCCTGTTGAATACCCAGAAACCTGGGCATCCCAACAGACATCTGATTGATGAGCCAACGCCGCCTAGGGACTTAAAGAGTCATATCCGTAAGCATTTTGTGGCAATACGGCACCTGAGAATTCAGCCGTATGAAGCAAATAAACACAAGCAGGTCCTTGGTGAACTCCACAAACAGGAGTCGCACCTTTATGCCAGGAATTTCCCGGTGAATCCTGTACTCAAAGAACAGTACCCAAAACTTGCGGAAGAGGAACGCATACTCCCCAGGGAAACGCGAGTCACTTTGGCTCAACTTCGTTCTGGATACTGTAACAGGTTAAACTCTTACATATCCAGAATCAACCCCGACATACAAAATGTATGCCCCGTTTGCAATGTGTCCCCCACATGACACCAACCATCTCTTTAATTGTAATGTGGAACCAACGCCTCTAACACCCCTTTCATTATGGTCCACCCCTGTTGAAACAGCAAGTTTCCTTGGACTCCCGTTAGAGGACATTGATGACAATTTGTGATCGGTCGCAGCTACTAGGTGGGGCGAAGCACTGCTACAACAACAACAAACACGATACCTCATGCTGTAGCTAAAACTTTTTCTTCAAACACTTTCTGTGGAAGTTTGCGGCATACGAAACGGAATACAGTTTATTCGCAAACCTTTCAGAACTCAAGGATACTAGGGCAGGGATGCTACTCATATAATGAATAAATATAAAGAGGGCAATGTGATTTTCACCGTGGCTTCTAAGCATTCATTAGTCTCCTTACAATATTTTGCGTGAATTTGTGGTGAATTCAAGCTGTGAAAACGAAATTAAACTCCATGAGAGTCAGTCACAGGAACATTTGTTTACCGCTTTTTTGGTCCATTGATACAAAAGACGCATTTTCTTCATATTTAAAGGACAATTTGATTATAGGAAAATTTTAATAATTTGACTAACTACTTTGACTTGCAACTAATAGCAATTGTGAGGTATTTTGTATGTATTAATTTTATGTTGTACTTATGTTGGTACCCTGCATAGAAAACTGGAGACAAAGCTACAGTTTCTAGCTACATGTTTAATTACTACCACCAAAGTGGTGCTAATCGGATGCAGAGGGGGACAGTTGGTACTCACACTTGTACCAACGCCGCTTCAGTCTTCGCTGCGTGACCTTAAATAAATTAATATCTACTGCTGAACCAGTTTAGAATGCGTTCCAAAGGCCTGCTCAGGGGCGAAATTGCCATTTCGTAGGTAATCAACATGGTAAAAACGTGATTTAACAGCATTGCGAGAGCAGAATTTCTACTCGTACTGTCTTTTAGAACGACAGTTCTGTGCTAGTTCACTGGAGCGCTTATTTTCTAAAATATCAAATTTTGAAATTGTGACTCAATATAAACCGTATTTTTCAGGCGTTCGTATGTGCAGAACCCACCAAATATTACATGTGCAATCCCTCGGATGTTACTATGCTTAGAAGAACCTAATGCATGCACTCAGAAAATGTGTATTTAGTTTGTGAAATTGACTACGTATCTGATGATTTTTATGGCGAAAAATTTTTGCACACATTTTTTGGCGATGTTTATTATTTGTTAAAAAAACTTTGACGTGCTAAACTATTGCTCTAAAATTTGAACAGAGTGAAGCTTTTAGAACAGAAATATCGTATGTCAGTTATAATTTGTGGTGCCCCTCAATAGATCAAAATTGTGGGCATCAAAGTGGCATAGCTCATTTTTGACTCATAACAAATATTAGTACTTATTTTTTATACTTTTTTAAGGCAGCATAGCAAGTATTGAAATTTGGTTAAGGTTAGTGAGCGCTTAATATAAATTGTTAATAATTGCTTTAGACAACAAAGGTTGTCAATAAGTTTCCATTTTTTTATAGACGCGTTATCCGATTGTTATCGAAAGTTTATTTATTATTTCACGAAAAGTTATCGATATGCTGTCGAAAACTTATGGATATGTTTTCAAATTTGTTCTCCAAAAAGATTTCTTACAAAAAGTGATCAAAATGTAGTCGAAAATTTATCGACTGTGTACCTAAAATGTATCGATATTTTATCAAAAATGTATCGAGTTGTTATCGGAGTCTTACCGAAAGGTTATCGAAAGGTTATTGTTTAAAAAATTAATCGGGTATCGAAAAGTAGTCTATTTTTCGAAGTGCTACCAATCTGTTATCGACAATTCATCGGTTTGTTATGAAACTGATGTAGTTTCAATATAATCAATGACACCAAACGATAAGAAGCCGATAGGAAACCAATGAAAGACGATAATAATTCGATGTCGATAATAAGCTGATAGAAAATCAATAGTGGGATGCGCTTTAACTTGCAAAGTGCACAGATTACAGGGACTGTTTATATCCTACGACAAAATATGCAAAACTACGATAGCATTCCTTGCGATGTTGGAGCATGCATCAGTACGAATGCTTTAGAAAAATTGGTACACTAAATAAAAAATACGACGAACGAATATCATATATATTATTTCGAATACCTGTTTTTATGTACACGTCAAAATACGCGCCAAATCTATAAATAAAGTATGGTACTATTGTGAATATTTGCACTGCATTACCGGCAGTTGCTACCATACGCTAGATGGCAGCGCAAGCTGTAAGTTGTAATTGACTGCTAGAACATCTGAATTCTGTTGATATTTGATAAGAGACTTTTATATTGGTTGCGCAAGATGCGCACGGGTCCGGCTCGGAAAAACAAAAGCCAAATCTTTTAGTGAGTAAAACGAGAGCATTGAGAGAAATACGGTTGTAGCGGGGCTGGTTTTCATTTCCTGTCATTTGTTGTACGAAAAAAGACATAGGACATTTTACGAACAGGTGCATCCAGAAACGCATCGTTGCTTAGCAAATTTTAATTGCATACCATACGCAATCAACAACAAAATATATGCAAATGGCCCTTAAAAAAATTTTCAGAGTGCAATACTAAAATCCATTGCTTTTTGAAAGCAAATCACAAAACACCATTTCGAAAAGCTGATATTCCCTGCAAGAACACTTTTGGTAGGATTACCAATAGTTTATAAAAGGATAAACTTTGCGTACATATTTGTTTCAGTTACTTTGCGATCCAGGAGTAGTTTTTGAACAATTTTTTTACCTAAGTGTTTTTCTTTCAAGTCGTGTCTTGAATGGCTGTTTTCAATTGATGGTTGCTATGGTATTTGCTATGGCGATTTAATAAGGTCGCTCACGATCTGGTGTATTTTCATGCAAATGCATAAATTGGTTCCCCCATATGCCATTAATCGTGAATACCTTCATATATAAGCATAACATAGATTGCATGGATTGCATGTAATTCTTTGTGTGTATTTTGTTGTTATCACTTTACAATCGCCTTATAACTTGTCGGTGTCTGTTGTTATCGATAAGAAGCCGGCGAAGGTCTTCTCAAAAAGCTCTCAACTATTTACAATATTAGTACTTGGACTCACGCCCTTTTTATTAACGTTGGATATGTTTACTTGCTTATATATGTTACAATATATTATTTTAAACAATGCTCACACACATTGTTAATTAGTAAAATTACATCCTTTAAAGCGCTAATGGTATTGTAACGAATTCTGGGGATTTCTGATTATTTATGCATTTCTGCTAACGTTAGCGATTCGAACTGTTGAATAAATCACTCCAATATTCAGTATTGCAAATTGTTCTTTATTTAGATTACTTTGGGAGTAGTACTTCACAATTATACTTCAAAACTAATAGCGTGTTTAAATCAAACTGATTACTGATTAGTCAGCTTGCGCTGCTTTTATACTCTCCGTTGCTTCATTCGCATATTTCTCCTAAGTTCTACACGTTTCATCTTCTAAAACTTTTGTATCTCCTGCATGGTTACCATCTATATACATGTATATTTCTAGTTTATGTTTTTCTTATAGCCACATGCGGGTGTATGTGTGAGTAATTACTTCGGCTGATGATTACATGTCTATGTGAGACACCTCTTCGTTGCCTTGTATGTATGTGTGTAAATGATGATTGATTTGTACACAAGAGTGGCAGCTTGTTTTATTTTTGTTGTGCCTTTATTTACTAACAATATAGTGGTGCTAAAATTCGCCACAGTATTTTATGAAATATTGTAAATAGTGTAGCGAATGCTATGCCTAAGAAAGTGTTTACTCTGATATAATCATTTGATCTCTTTAGTCTGTAAAATTAAATCAATTCATTTATCATGTATCAGGGTCGACGCAACTTACACTTAATTATATACGACATGGTTTTCGCAGATTGATTGACTTGGTTTTATGGCCAAACATTTTAGTATTGTTAAATATATCAGTGCTTGACTTTAACTTAATAGGAAATATGGTAGGGAGAGGGATTTAAGTATCGGTTGGGTTATTAGGTGCGGGGACGGTGTCCGGGTAGTTACCTAATAATTTTTTTGTACGAAATGAAAAGTCGTACACATAAACACACTTAGGACTGTCCCCCGATATAAAAATAGCAAAGTTAACTATACTGACGATCTTTGATAAAAAAAACTGAGACATTTTAGTTCCGCCTTTTTTTTCTGCTACCAATACTTGAAGAAAAAACGCATGCCAAAAATTTAAAAAGGCTATAAGATTCCATTTCCTTTTCCTTCTGACATCAAACTGTTAGAAAATATTCAAGAGCACAGACTTTAATACACAAACTTCTTCGTCTAGCGACAAAAAGCTTGAAAAAACTACCAACGCGTGAAAATTAAAGTCGCTAAACGATTTCCACGAAAGGATAAACCATTTTTTATCTCTCTCTTGACACGCTTCCTGGCATCTTTATAAGTATATATGTTTGTATATTTGTGCATGTTTGAATTTGGGTAACAAATTTATGGCACTAAAAGTGCCAAAATCTTATTTTGTTTGTTTATGTGTAAGTTTGTGGCTATGTATATTTGCATTATAAACATTTCTCTAAATTTGACTTAAGAAAATTTCACTTGTGATTTGACACAATCGAACAAAACAAATTATTTACATGAATGGAAATAAATGGATAATTCAACTCACTTCCCCTTTCCAGTCGTGTTGAGAACAATTCATGCACAAATTAATAAGAGGACGTGTTTATTAATCTTGAACCAACCAAAGCCTGCTGGACTTTGAATGAGTTTCCCAAATGTTAAAACTCGGGTTGTGCTGACTGTCCGGTAGATATGCGGAAGCCATCCAAAGCTAACTGGGCTGCCTAGCATTTAGAACAAAAAATTAAAATTTTGCCTTTTTAAAACAGCTTTGCTTCATTTTAAAAGTTACGAATTTGCCGTAAAAAGTTATCGATTTAATATCAAAAATGTGTCGATATCTTTCGAAGAATTTGTAATTGACAAAAATTTGAAATATTATCGATTATTTATCAATCCAGTTATCACAAAATTGTGGACTTGTCTTAAAAAATGATCAATTTGTTATAAAAAATGTATCGATTTAATATCGAAAAGCTATACATTTCTTATCGGGTGTGTTACCAACTTGTTATGTGTGTATTATCGACTTTTTTGACGACTGATCGGTTTTTATGAAACAGATACCCGATAAACTTCAATATACAATTGATGAAACATTTGTAACCCATCTTTTATCTAGCTGATAAGAATCCAGTAAGGTGCCGATGACATGGCGATAAAAAGCACGATAACAAATCGATACTCCATAATAATAACTCGACAATAAAAAGACAATAATAAGGCCAAATAAATTATCTGTGTGCCCGAAATTAATTATTAATTATTACCTCTGTTGTGTTTAAGTTCTACCTCTGATATCTGGTTAATTGAATAGCTTTAGGGTACTAGGCCCACACCGGTACGTGCACGCATCAAACAAACTTCACTGAGTACTTAATACTCGTGCATTTTTTCTCTTACTTTTGTTGACCAAATGATGCCATTTATATCACCTTTAACTTGTCTAGGAACTTTTTATGAACTTTGACATTCATGTTCAATATGTCTGGCCTTGAAGATTATTTCAATGAAATTTCTCTAAATTTTCGTGCTTTATGTGCGGTAAACAAGGCAAGCCATTGACCAAGAAAAGTTATTACCATGAATTAAAGCGTTGCCTGTCAACCAACATTCATTTCTGGAATTTTGAGCAAAATGATATAACCCAATAAATTTGAAAAGTTGATTGATATTCATAATCGCTTATGAGTAGTTATGAGTTCAGTTAATAATATTTTAGGAGTAATGAAATTTGTTTAGTCTTAGAGCAATGTATCGTACCGACTTTGGAGGAAAAGAAATTTTGTTATTAGGTATTAAATTCTCATAACATCCTGCACTTAAATATGGCCTTGTTAGTTAGACAATATATTCTTCTTCAAGACTGCTCTTACAAAAAATCCTCAAGATGCCACTCACTTTTCACTCAAAATTCACTCTCTCTCTTAGATCCAGCACGTCATCCTCATGAAGAAAATGAAAATCAGCTTCAGTATATAGTCCACAGCTGAAACAGAACAAAACCTTGGTTTTGGAACTGAAGCAATGTACACAAAATGAAAACGGATGTTGTGGAGAAAACAAGGATTGGATTTGGGAGCAATGGAAACGAAACATCATAAGAAAATGGAAATTGATTATGAATAAGTTGTACTCTATGAAAGCGAAACTCTGTTGAAACAAAAACAGAGAGTTGATACAAAGGGAAAAGATTTGCTCCCGGAGCTTTTTTTGCTGCCAGTTCAAATGGAAGTTTTGTCTTTGTTGATCAAAACTGCACGAAAAAAATACCAAAAATTATTCCGAGCCTTCCTTTGAAAAAAAAGACGGTTTTGGCATTGTGCTATCTTCAGTGCCAGTGTTTGCTAAGTGGGGAAATACCGGCCAAATTGTAAAAGTATGCCAGAAACTGGACTCAAAGCCCTGGTTTCAAAATAACTGATTTAATTTTTATACCACCTTTTCACCCTTTTATTCACTCCACTCTCTGCTACATAAAAAAAAATTTCTAAAAAAAATAGGAAATCCTACCATTTTGGGATATGAAAAATTGATAAGACCCGATTCTCAGACCTACTGAATATGCTCACGAGATTTCATGGGAATCGGTTGCGCCGTTTCGAAGGAGCATAACAATAGACACTGTAACACGAGAATTTATATACAAGATTTTATACAATAACAGACCGATATCGCGCCGATAACAAATTGGTAACAATCCGGCATAAAAGCGACGTTTTTCGATAACTTTTCGATTAAGAATCGATAAATTTACGATAAGAAGTCTATCACTTCCGAAAACATATCGATAACTCTTTGATCATCAACTTCTTGGAATAATCAATAATTTTACGATTAATGATCGATATAAACCGATAACTGGTCGATAAAAAATCATTCATTCATTGATGGCCTTTGTTATCGATAGCATTTTATAACACTTCGATAAAATAATCAAACACTTTTCTATAAATCTTCGATAACACACTTTTAACCCACCGAAAACAGACCCTCAACACTTCAGTAACAAATTGATAGCACGCGTCTAGCTTTTGCTACGACTATGGCTTTGGTTTCTAATATTTGCTTGTCTCTCCTGCTTTTCTTTTTTACGTCGTTTCCCTAGCCATTACTTTCTTTGTTTCTTTCCTTTCCTTTTGCAATGTGACGGTAACCATTAGCATCGTTATTATCGTACAAGTCAGTATCGACAATGTTGTTATGCTGTTATTTTTCTTCTTTCACTTCTTTTTCATTTCTTTACATTTACTTCTTAAAACTGAGGGCTTGGTCTGCTTTATGAAAGACAGGCAAATGGGCATGTTGTAATAGTCAATACTATAACGACATAAAATTGGTTGGAATAACAACTCTTCTTCTAAAGCCGCAAGGGCACTAACTGGTTCTGAGATACAAATAAGCCAAATGAGATTATGCGAAGTAAGAAGGGATTATTTAAATAGTCCGGAAAGAACTTTTCATTTCGGTAACAATTCCAGGAACGTATTTTTACCGTTACAACAATAACAGCAAGGAAACACCAAATATCTTCTTCTTCTCATGCATAAAGTTTCACATAAAATCAGCAAAAGAACATTTCTTTGCATTTTCTTTCATTTGAACTCCTTATTTTTTTTGGCAACAGTAAGCCGAACCCCAAAGTTTGTTCGTTTCCCGCAAGTCGAAATGGAAAACCAAATGTGGCTGTCATTAAAAAGTCAAAGCACATTAACTTTGGTAAAGAATTATTTTCTGCTCTTAACGCGCAACAAACTGAGCACCAGCACTACTCA
Organism: Eurosta solidaginis; assembly: GCA_029619165.1. NCBI lineage: Eukaryota > Metazoa > Arthropoda > Insecta > Diptera > Tephritidae > Eurosta > Eurosta solidaginis. The sequence continues at coordinate 68,651 of JARSSU010024182.1, read as the reverse complement.
TAACAATAAATCTGGGATTAAACTCAAACAGCAAAAATGTCAGCGCCCTACGTATGCTAACAAATTAGATGCGGTGCAGCGTGTTTAATGCTTATGGGTGTTTGGTGGTATTCTGAAAACTCTTTCCCTTTTATAGAAGCCGGCTGGCCTTCTGTCGACCATCCGCTTATGTTTTTTACTCAGCTGAGCAGAGCTCAAAGAGTATACATATTAATTTTGTTAGCATAACGGTACCCCGTAACGGCATAAACGTTATCGAGGTAGATATAGACTTCTATATATCAAAATGATCTGGGCGAAAAAGAAATTCAATTAGCCATGTCCGTCCGTCCGTTCGTCCGTCTCGTCCGTAAACACGATAACTCGAGTAAATTTTGTGCTATCTTAATGAAATTTGGTATGTAAGTTCCTCGGTACTCATCTCAGATCGCTCTTAAAATGAACGAAAGCGGACTATAACCACGCCCACTTTTGATACGATTTCGAAAACGAAAAAGTGCGATAATTCTACCAAAGACTGATAAAGCGATGAAACTTGGTAGGTGGGTTGACCTTTATGACGCAGAATAGAAAATTAGTAAAATTTTGTACAGTGGGCGTGGCATAGCCCACTTTAAAAGAAGGTAATTTAAAAGTTTTGCAAGCTGTAATTTGGCAGTCGTTGAAGATATCATGATGAATTTGGCAGGAAAGTTACTATTTGTGTTCTAAATAAAAATTAGCAAAATCGATCACGAACACGCCCACTTTTAAAAAAAATTTTTGTTAGTCAAATTTAACAAAAAATGATTATCTTTACAGTATATAAGTAAATTAGTCAACATTCGACTCCAACATTTGTCTCCAAAGCTCTCAGCTGACACTTAGCCTTCCTTACTTGTTTTGACTTGATTTCGTTTAAGTATGCTGTTCAAAGCAACTCATTCCGTTAGTCGATAAAAACTTATGTTTGACCCTACTACTGATTTGTAGATATTACTTTTAGAGATGTGGGTATATCACCGGCGTAAGTTATTCGTTTTAAATTTGTATACGCTGCACGTCTTTATCTTTGGCATATTGCGGCCAAAATAACGCAAAATTTGTTTGGGGTAATTTTCTCCTTTCTTCATTCCAGTTTTGATTAATTTGTTTTTCTCTTAGGCTGTTTTTGGTAGCAGCCTTAGTGAAGAACATATGTATAACTTAAGTGGCACACCTGTCAAACTTTAAACAAAAAACAAAAAAAAACATGTTAGCTGGGGGATCTTAATTCACGTATAACCGCGGAAAATATTGCAACGAATTGTAAGAGATTCTGATTACTATGCCCCTTCTGTATCGTTCGAATCGCTGAGCTGTCGAATAATAACTCAAATATTCAGAAAAGCAAAAGTATTCTTTATTTACAGCACTACTATGGTAGAAGTAGTTCACAATTACATTTTTCGCGTACCTCACTTACAACGTTTTAAAAATCAAACTAACTGATTATCCTTCAGCTTTCGCTGTTTTTAAACTCTCAGTTTACTAACTCGCCTATTTCTCCGAGGATATAGACATCCGTCTAGAATAATGCTTGTTTGTTTACTTCTCCTGTCTGTATCTCAAACTGGATTTCACTATATGCATGTATTTATTGCTGGAATGTCGTCTGCGCTCTTTGTTTTTGTGTATATGTGCCGTCGTCGCTCTAAATTGCTGTTTGTATTTGTGAGTTGTCAATTTCTCTAAGGCTCCAAGCTGTGTTTGACATATATTTGTGTTTGTATCTGCGCCAAAGCTAACGCTTCCTCCTATAGAGTTGGGAGGAGTTTGCTGGCCGTTAATTTCTTTGCTGAAGGTATAGTTGCTGTACTCCGTGAATAACATATGATCTGCCAGTCGATTGATTTACAGTATGTATTGCTAAATTTTTGGCATGTTGCGGAAATTTTCTCGGAGAGGAAAATGCTTCCTCGCTATTGCGGTCGCTTTATTCTACGGGTTATACCTCCATATCTTATAAATGTGACTAGGCTTGTCTTGAGATTGGGGCTGAGCGCTTTTTGTCCCTATCCTAGGCCGATTTCGGCTATTGATTACACCCGAAGCATATTCCCTTCCCCGTCCTTTGACAGAGCTCTCCTACTCTTTCTTCTCGTACATTTTTCCACACATTATAAAACACCGTGGTTTTTAATAATCTTCATGCAGTAAATGTGGTATATTATCTATCGCCAATTTGACAACTTCAATTGTTGTTTGCCGCTGATTGCTCTCTATACCTTTACATCGCAGCCTAAGACCCACTAAACACTGCACAAGAGCATGTTGAAATATATCTCCTGCTCGTGTTTCACAGAATGAATTTCGTGAATGAATTATGAGCCATTCAAGGACACAACAGAAAATTCCATCAATCACGCATGCTGCGCAAATCAATTAGATTCGCTTTGAGTATCAAATACGTGTTTGCTAAGTATAATATAAATGGCATTTTTATTGTGCTCTAATTTCGTTTAAGTTATGGAAATTAATATTTTATTTGCTAAGATATGAATTTTGTTGTTCACAAAATATTATGAAATATTCCATCAGAGTTGGGCACAATGCACTGAGTTTTTATTTACACTTAAATAAAAGATTTAGTTGCTATGAGAAAGTTATCTAATAACGCCAAAAAATCTAGTGCATTGTGCCCACCTATGCTCTTAATATTGCGAACGAAGTGTGGTTTGAGTGTCGTGTTGCAGCCTAATTATAGGCGAGGAAAATGAGTAAGCCAATACCAGACATAAAAGGGAGCGAGCACAAATAGCAATTACTTAATTTTTGCATATTTTTGCTTTTGTGTTTGAAATAACGTTGCCGAAAGTCAGACAATAAAAGAAACTGCATTTAAACTACAAGACCATTTCTTCTACTTCTTTAACTTTTGCAATATGCTTTTATGACAGAGATGTAATAAAAGTTAATAAATGTATTTTCTTAGTGCAAGCTTAAGCCAAAACATTGCCTAATGCTTCAAAAAGTTGCCTAGGAACTAGGAGATGAATATTTGTATTTATATATTTTAAAACTGTTATAGCGTGTCTCGAAAGGTGCTTGCAAAGCGTGATGAAAGACCTTGATACAATACAAGAGAAAACTTGCAAGCATTCCCTTCACGGTGAGTGCATGCAATTACTTCTCAAATATTTTATCATGTATTAAGTACTTCATACACTGCTCAGTGAACATGAACAAGTCGCTGTGGTGAGTATTGGAATCTTCGAAAAAGTAAATTATTCCGCCTGAATTGTTTTGCACGTGCTGTAAATTTTCAGCAGCAAATGTAGGAGGTGAGAGCTGCTGGAAGGAATGGTCGATCTCATTCTACGTTCATGTCATGCGTTTTCGAGGTCAAGGCCCGCAGCTGACATGAGTGGCAAAATTGTCATATCTCGAGGCAGCATTTAAATGGAGGAGGTATTTTATAACTTAATTCCTGCTATTTACTCTCATGAGTCCTGCAAACAAATTCTGATAGCACAATAGATACACTCGGTCTATGGCATGTCTTCATTGACAGGCCAGTTCAACCTACTCTACAAAGTAGTCAGCGTTCGACCATTCACCGGCGGACTATATTGTAACGAATTTTTGGGATTTCTGGTTACTATGCACCTTCTGTTAACGTTCGAATCGCTGAATTGTCGCATAAATAACTCCAGTATTCAGTATGGCAAAATGGCCTTTATTTAGACTACTTTGGGAGTATTACTTCACAATACTCGCGGACTTTGCTAAATCGTGTTAAAATCAAACTGATTACTGATTCCTCCGCTTGCGCCGCTTTTATACTCTCGGTTACATCGTTCGCCCATTTCTCTCTTAGGTGTAGACGTTTCACGCAGGTTCCTTCTGGAACAGTTGTATCTCATGCTTGGTTTTTTAGGTATATACATGTATATCTGTGGTTTATGCTTTTCTTCTAGCCATAGCTGCCGGCTACATATATGTATGTGAAATAATCTCTCTGCTTCAAGCTGCTGGTTATGTCTATGGAATATTCTTCGTTGCCTTGTACATAAGTGTGGCTGCTTGCTTTAATGTGTACATGTACATAAATGTGGCTGCATGCTGTTTTTTTTGGTGTGATTATTTACTAACAGCATAGCGATGCTAATATTCGCCACAATATAATATTCACTTTTAATTGCCTAGCAGGTGGCGGTTCATCTTTCACCATTCACCGCGCACAAAATATTCATCATCCGTCAAACAGCAACGGATATCCGTTCACCGTTCCAACGTTCTCCAATTCTACAGGCAATTTTCACGGTCAATCAGCTTCATTTGATAAACGTCCGCTTCTCGTTTCACATTGAACACGCTTAATCATTCCGACAAGTTACAACTCCCCGTTACGAATTAATTTGTACTCACACTTCGATAAGCCGCATCCTACAAATCTTATCGGATACATAAAATATTAAACGCGACAGGCACGGAATACTGTACACAACGTAACAATATTTCGATGGTGAAAGATGCTATAGAAACGTACCTAATACCTGGTTGCACGGCATGTTGTCCAAGTAGCATGAAGCCTTCGGAAAACAAACTCTCCGACCTCGGGATACCAATTCCGTGGAGCGCTTTACCACACAAACCAGTCAAGTATCAAATTTAGTAGCTTAAAAAACGCCCACAAAACAGCTATTCAGATCACTTTAAGGATTTCCAATAATCTTCAGTTTTGGTAAATTTTTTCCGAACGTTAATACATTTCCGCCCTTGGAACTTTTTTCCTTTCATGGATAAAGCGATGAAACTTGGTAGGTGGCCTTATGACGCAGAATATAAAATTAGTAAAATTTGGACAATGGGCGTGGGCACCTGCCCACTTATAAAAGAATGTAATTTAAAAGTTTTGCAAGCTGTAATTTGGCAGTCGTTGAAGATACATGATGAAATTTGGCAGGAACGTTACTCCTATTACTATACTAGCTATACCCGGCGTACGTTGTAACTCCAGAGATAAAATGAATGTTGCGTTATTTTTCTGTTTTGTCTGTTGATAATTTAGTTTATTGTTCTGTAAATGAATTGAATTTTGTACGCATATTTGGTGAAATTTTCGTTTAAAACATTTTATTATTGTATCTTATTGTAATGCATGTGGGTACACAATATTTTCGTTTCTTTCGTTCGGTGCAAAGATAAACAAATTTTTTTGGTGTTCCAACTCTAGAGCAAGCAACATATAGCTGGCCATGGGAAAAGCACGGACTCTCTAAATTTAAGCCTGCAACAGTAAGCGATTGTGCTTGTGTTTTGTTGATTGTAATTGCAAAAGCAAAGCGTACAGGAAACTGTAAGGGCTTAAAATTGAATGGCAAATCTGTAGGAATCATTGGGATCCGTGGTATGAGCACATCTTCACCTTTGCTTTTACCACTGATGATTGTTGCTTCGATTACATTCGGCATTAATTTCTAAACGCAAAGTCTGGTTCTATTGCACACTTTTGGTGGGTTTAAATTCCGAAGAAGCATGACTGTTGAGCCAATTTTCCAAGTTAATATATGCGCAGGCATTCCAGGTGGTTCTAAAGAGTTTAGAAATTTAATTGGATAATTCACATTTTGATCTTCATCTTTAACTGTGTTGATCGATTTATATTTAGCCACTTCACCAGGAATTTGGTTTCGAATGCGATCATTGATTTTGTTAACATGATCATTTTTGGGAGGTAAGATTGTTCGTTCGCATAGCCTAAAAAAAAACTTAAATTTAAAATTCTTTATTGTGAAATATGAAAAACCTTCGTCTTGACCGAAGGAACCTATAGCCGAAATTTGTTGATGATTGAAGTGTAGGAAATACGTTTACATAGGGCACACACACAGAATTTGATTTTTATAGAAGATGTAGATAGACTGAAGCTATCAAATTTTTTTTAACGGCGGCAGATTACTAAACTTGCAAAAGGAATAACAGCCAAACTCAACAATTCATTCAAATTTTAGGTGTTAAAATAACCTAAGTTTGTACGGCAGCCATAGTTCTGAAAAATCCCAATTGTAGGGAAGGTGCCACGCCCCTTTCTTCCCAATTCCAGATTTTGCTGGAGGTGTTAGGACTTAACGTCATATAGCTTCTTACAAATTTTCATTATCCTACCATTACTACATCTAGAGATATGCAGTATGATATATTCCATTTGTATGGGAGGTGCCACGCTCCCTTTTTCCCAATTCCACATTTTCTTGGTGGTGTTAGGGATTGACCTCATATAACTCCTTACTGAATTTCAATGTTCTGGCATGTATACCCAGTACCAAAGATTCCATTTGTATGGGAGGTGCCACGCCTCTTTTATATATCAAAATTATTTTTAGCCTAAAACCTTCGTGTTGATAGAATGAACCTATAGCCAAAATTTGGTGATGATTGAAGTGTGGGAAACACGTTTCTTTAGGTAACACACAGACACACAGAATTTGATTTCTATATATAGATGTGTGCTAAATAAAAATTAGCAAATTAGCGTGTTCGTCGCCCACTTTAAAAAAAAATGTTTAAGTCATATTTTAACAAAAATTGAATATCTTTACAGTATATAAGTAAATTATGTCAACATTCGACTCCAGTAATGCTATGGTGCAACAAAATACAAACTAAAATTTCAAAATGGGCATGGCTTCGCTCTTTTTCATTTAATTTGTCTAGAATACTTTTAATGGCATAAGTCGAACACAAAATTTACCAATCCTTGTGAAATTTGGTAAGGGTATAGCTTCTATGCCGATAACTGTTTTCTGTGAAAATGGGCACAATCGGTTGAAGCCACGCCCAGTTTTTTATACACAGTCGACCGTCTGTCCGCCCGCTCGGCGTTAACACGATAGCTTGCGCAAAAATAGATATATCATTACTAAACTTAGTTCACCTAGTTATCTGAACTCACTTTATTTTATTATTAAAAATGGGCGAAATCCGACTATGACCACGCCCACTTTTTCGACATCGAAAATTTCGAAAAATGAAAAAAATGCCATAATTCTGTACCAAATATGAAAAAAGAGATGAAACATGGTAATTGGATTGGTTTATTGACGCAAAATATAACCTTAGAAAAAACTTTGTAAAATGGGTGTGACACCTACCATATTAAGTAGAAGAAAAGGAAAAGATCTTGGAATCTTGGCAGGAATACTGTTCATGGTATGACATATATAAATAAATTAGCGGTACCCGACAGAAGATGTTCTGGGTCACACTGGTCCACATTTGGTTCGATATCTCAAAAACGCCTTCACATATACAACTTTAAAAACCATCATTAATACCTTTAATTTGATACCCATATCGTACAAAAACATTCTGGAGTCACCCCTGGTCCACCTTTATGGCGATATCTCGAAAAGGGGTCCACCTACAGAGCTAAGGCCCTACTCCATTTTAAATAACTCTTTAATACCTTCCATTTGATACCCATGTCATACAAACATATTCCAGGGTTACCCTAGGTTCATTTTCCTACATGGTGATTTTCCCTTATTTTGTCTCTAAAGCGCTCAGCTGAGTATGTAATGTTCGGTTACACCCGAACTTAGCCTTCCTTACTTGTTTTTAACTGCCAACAAACAAACAAAGCATTTATCACAACATGCGTTGAATTGCATGGCTTCACTGTGGCTCCTGCCCAAAGCAATTGGTGAGTATCATTGACATTCATCATAACTGGCTGACCAATTTTTATTTATGCTTGGTTGTAGTAACCCCCATACTTATTTACTGAATTGTAGCGTTGTAAAATCTGTGATGTTTTTGATGATTGGCTCCAAAAGTTAAAGTTGTTGAGGGATCGAACTTCGAATATATAAGGTTCTATAGTAGAGTCAGTAATTGATGTAAAGATCGAAAGCTAGCTCCGGCTGTTGAATGTCCCGTTATCTCTGTATCACATCGGAAGAAAATCGAGTATTCTTACCGCTGGAGGATATGTGGATGGCAAGCAGCGTGTAGTGACTGTAGATACGGGCGCATCTCATTCTTTAATCCGAATTGATTTGGTCAATAGGAGAGTAAAACCATTACCTGGAGCAAGGTTGCGTACGGTCACTGGCGAGTATAACCAACTCCAGGGAGAAGTGGTATGTGAAGTCTTAGTTGGGAAGGTCTCGGTTCTGCACAAATTCGTTGTGGCAGAAATTGTTGATAAAGTAATATTGAGAGTGGACTTCTTAGTTGACCATGGCATCAGGATCCACAAGCAAAGAAGGATTATGCGCTATAAGAACAAGGATGTGCCACTTAACTTCAGTTTGGAGAAAGTCTTTAGTAGTAAGCGAGTGCTGTTGGAGGTGATTCGACAAAGACCACCAAAGTCAAAGGCAGTAAATCGGGCAAAGGTTGATAAAACGAATGGGCCAAACAAATCAAAATAAAAGGTACCTGCGACAAAAACACTGGCATTGACAAACCCTAATGGACGCACTAAAACGAAAGGAAGAATTTCCCAGAAAGAATGCAAGTGTGGTTTCAAGCCAGGACGCACTACTGTTGTGAAACGTCAAAACGATACTGATTATGCAAAGTCAATCCGTCAGGATCAAGCCCTACAAAGTACATTGGTCAAACAACATAGTGTGAGGGAACGAACCAGGATAATGAGTAGTAAGATGAAACACCGGTTTGACAAGAACAACAATTCGGAAGGTTTTTTGGAGGGAGATTTGGTACTTTTATACAACTCTCACCGGCGGAAAGTTGTTCATACAAAATTTCAATGTAGCTGGGAAGGCCCGTACAAAGTTGTGAAGAGGATCAGTGATGTCATCTACCGCATTCCAATAATTGGGAGAGGGTGGCAGGGGGCTGGCAGCGGTCAAATATGAACGATTTAGATTCCGAAAGAGTTCTTCGGAAATCCTAGTGAGCCAAGACCGAAATACTTTAGCCTAAGTCTGCCAAAAGTTGGACAGTCAAGCATGAAGTGTTTCGATGATTCTACCTGTTTGCCACACTACCCCTTATTCTATCGGGTTGACTGCCATTTCATAAAGCCAGTATACTATCCTTGACGAGAGTCCCCAGCTTTTTCTCATAGCAAGCTCCCCGCCCCACAGCAGTACAAGGCAACCGAGACCTTCCTAGCCCTATCTTTCACATTTGCTCTTCAGGACAATTTCCTGTCCAATATTTAACCCTATCGGAAATAACAAATGGTGTTTCACCAATCAAGGGTGTTCTGAAATCTCCGTTTTGCAGGACTGACTGCCATTCCACATGACGTAGCTTACCTAGTCATCGAATACCGATAATGCTGCAAAATATGGCGCAGGGTGTCCAGAAATAAATATCTGACTATGATTTCTATATCATCCACATAGGTTACCGCTCGGCAGGCACTGCCTTCAAGCTCCATCAGAAGCTCGTTTAGTATCACAGCCCAGAATATATGAGATAGAACAGCTCCTATGTCGTGCCTCTGCATACCTTCCTCTAGATTATAGTCCTTCCCCATTCCGCTTCAAAAATTCTATCTAACAAAAGTTTGGTTATGAATGCAATCAGGGCTCTTCGACTGCTAAATCAGAGCACCAACAATGTCCTCAGGTAGAATATTTTTAAACGCTTCTTAAAAGCCAAGATAAGTGCCAGAAATCATTTGGGTTTCTATTTGCTTTGCAATCAAACGGAGAGTCATTTCCGTATACCTGTACTTGCAAAGGCAGGCTGCGACAAACTTGGAGAAGCTGATTAGTCAGGGATCCTTGGGAGATACGCGCTATTTTCTGCCTTTGGAATAAAAGTAACCTTGATATTATTCCAAGATGTTGGTATGTAGCCCAGTATATAATAGCTCGTAAAATGTTAGATGCACAGCTCGAACAAAGAAATACTGGAACCAACATAATTTTACCTAAATCTTGTGCTGTCTCGCGTTTGATGTTAATGTCGTTTTAGCTCATCAAAACACTATTTCAGGTGACAAAGATCCCTAAACCGGCGGTTATCCGTTTCCGCTCTAGGCAATGCAGCAGTAACTTTGAGCATAGTAACTGTTTACACAAGATCTTCATCATTTCTCACCTTCTGACTATACAAAACACTTTGTACACAAATTAAATACCATTAAAATGTGAAATTAAATTGGTTTCATATTGAATGCCACTTTAATTTTCTATGACCTCAAAAATTGTTCTCAGGTGCTGAGTAGCTCGCTGCGTGCTACCGAAATATCGTGTCTCACAAACTTATTGTTTCGTGTGAGATCATAACCCATTTAAAGACATATAATGCTTAAATATGACTAAATAAATTGTCAGTTCACTCAATTAACTTCTTCAATTGCAAACATACAGACATATATACTAGTAATGATGTCAAAGGTTGCTTTAGCACCAACTCCCTCCAGTAATAAAATAAATGAAATTTGCTCACGCAGCGTTTAGGGGAGTTTTATTAATTCTTGTGGTTGTCTTATATCCTTTTTTAATACATGCATACTTTTACATACATACAGTTCTGTCATTTCAAATTGGATGCGACCTTCGCTGGTGTATGAAGTTAGTGTGCTTGCATAGTATCGGAAGGTCATAGGTTCAAGTGTAAATACAAGTAGCTCAATAAAAATATTAAAATTTTTTGTAACGAGGCACCCTCTCGTCGCCATAAAATGCTTCTCAGCAATTTCTAGGTAGGTGGTTCCGCCAATTTCTAGGAAACAAATAAAGTTAGGACGCCACAAATGGAAGTTAACCTCGGCCTGAATCTGTTGGAAGGCATATTGCGCCAAGATATTGTTATTAGAATTATACGTATGTCTAGCTTTTTTTCTATACAACTTTTAATTTTGGTAAGCCGCACAGTGGAATACTTTGCAAAATTAACCTTTATATGCTCTAAAGTCTAAAAGTTTCAAATAAAAAAGTATTGTTACGAATTTTAATAGTTCTCGATTTTGCCTTCTGTTATGGAATTCTGGTTCGAATCACTTAACTATCCAATAAATAAACTGCAATATTCCGTATTTCGAAATGCTCTTGATTCAGCACTACTTGGTAGTTGGGAAGTTTTACTACATAATTTAACTACAACGTTTTAAGATCGAACTGATTATTCATCCCTAGATTGTGCTTCTATATGCCACTCACTTGCTCCGTCATTATATTCTTCCTAAACCTAGGCGTTTTGCGAATAGCCTTTTCGAACAGCTTCTTATTAAAAAAAATATACAAGGCTCCGAAGAGAGTTTAAGCCGAGCTGCTATTCTAATTTGCGTCGTGTTCCTTTCAAATTTTGCCAATAAATTCGCAGGATGAGAACTATATATTTTACGCCGACTCGGAACGGCATCGGCAAACCAGATGATTTGTCACTGAGAAGCTTTTCATGCCATACATCGGGGTGTTTGCCAAATGACTGCCGAGAGAGGGGCGACCCGCGCTTAGAAAATCTTGTTTCTAATTGAAAAAACTTCTGTCTAAATTTTTTCAATGATGCTTTGTCCGGGAGTTGAAACCAGGATCTTCGGAATGGTAGGCGGCGCACGCTACTCCGACACAACGGCGGAGACCTACTTTTTTTCTTGTTCTTCTGTGCCTCATATCGCTGTACATATATAGATGTGTGTGTGGTTTATCTAACGCCGTCTTAAGTTGACTGTCCAGAAAAGGCTTATTTTATATGGCGAAAAGGCTTTTGGCATCAATCCTTCATTATATAAGGAATATTAGTTGTATGGCATATTCCTCGTAATAATCCTTATATTTTTGTACTTATGTTATCAGGCATAAGGTTTATCTGAAAAATAACGTTGAATATACGGCTTATGTCTTATAGGAATTAAGCATTATATAAGGAATTATTATAAGCCATTAGGTAAGATATATAACAACCTTATAAAAAATTCCAAATCAAAATAGGGCTTACAAAAGACCTTATTATCAGATAATACATGTTGCAATAGGACCTTTTATATAAGGCTTATAACCTACTAAAAATCAAACTTCCACAAAGTGTTGCAATAAGATAATACATCGAGTACAATTACCTGATTATGAAGTTTTTGAATAAATGGATCAAGTTTAATACAAAATCAGATTTGCATATGACTTATTGTAAGACAAAATCTGACTTTTAATTCATGGATTTATCCTTACAATCACCTATTTGAAAACATTATTTAAGTATAGATTAATAATCTACCATCGAAAATTCATTTGCAGTTCCTACGTTGAAGTTACGGCAAAAGTAACATTAAAAATAATTTTTGTTTTTTTTTATACAGGTTGACTCCTTGGAAGCCGCTCGGTCAGCCCAGAAGGCGTATATCAGATATGAAAATATTCTTTTCAGAAATTCATTTGTCAGATGTCATTTGCCAGATGTCATTTGGACTTGGTATATAACACGTGGCTCCCGACAGTGTGTAGGAAAGATAAAAGGCCGATAGTCTTAGTCACTAGGCACTCTCTTAAAGTAGTATAAATATTTACAACTGTATTTCTTATAAATCAATAAATTAACAATTGTTTTTCTTTTGTCGACCTATTGATAAAGGATTCAAGGTTCGAAACGAGCTCAAGGCCGGAACAATAATTTTTTGTAATGATTATTTAATCCCATAAATAAATTAATACATCTCCAATAAGTTGATTGAAAGGAAAAAAGGTATATTAAATTATTGAAATTTTCAAATAAAAAGAAAATCCAGATTACTTAAAAATATTACGAAAGCTTTTCGGCTAAAGCTTCGTGAGAAAGGAACACCACAGGGTGTTGACGTAGTAAGCAGCGCACTAAGTAAAACCGTCCTTAAAACTGCAAAAGCTCTCCATCTAAAAGTGTTCTAATTTTTTATAGGTTTGATACCTTGTTAAATGATACGCAAATTGCAAGATTTGTTTTACTTTCTTATATTAATTTCGGTAAGTTTATTTTTTATGTATGAAAACTCCCTCTTTCAAAATATCTTTCATTTGTTTATCAAATAATAAAATACAAACAAATGCACAATAGAACGACTGAAATTACCCACCGTGCACCATTTCGCATAATTAATTATTTATTTATTTATGATATTTTGTCTTATCCAATTCGCTTAAGAAGTGACTGCCAACTATTTGAGTAGCATTTAAAGTGATACAACCCCATTTTAATTGGTGTCATCAATTACGATGACGATTATTCGATTGAATGACACTTTATTATTCATTTTGGTAAGGAGTAATTCTTTGTGTATATCATTTCATAACTTTCAAATAAGTAGCTTTGCATGTCATATAGCTTACGTCAGACGTCTGGTCTAAATATTAGACTTTTCATGTTCGCATTTCCTTATTGGGTAAGGCACCAGGTTGGAAAGGTAAGTTTTTGTTTAGTTAAATTAGTTTCTAATTACGAGATTTTATGCCGATATTTTACTATGGATAGATATGGGAAACGGATAAATACCCAAATAGTAAATACCCGGTAAAACTGTTTATATATGGTAAAAATGGGTAAATACCCAAATATTCACCCAAAAGAAGGGTAAAAAAATATTTTAAAAATATGGGAAACAGGCACACAAATTCAATTAAAAATGTATACGAGATGTCCTATATAGGTGTGGGTGGTTATCCATTTCGCTATCGGATTAGTTTTAATCTGTAATCGAGCGTTTTTCAAAAATTTTTACCCAATAATGCATGCCGTTGCAAAAATTTTAGTTTACTCAGGAAACATTTTAAAACACAAAAAAGTCAGAAAAAAATATTTAAATCGGAGCTTTTACTGTTGATATGAGATCATTTGAGAGGCTGGAGTGAATGCAGCTCCCTTCTTGCAACGATCGTCCCATATAAGCCTATTAACATATATCATTTGAGCCTAAATCTGAAAAAGAGTCCGATATTAATCTTAAACGGTTTTTGAACAGCTCATATTTAGCCTCTACTGGCACTCTTTAAGGCAACATATATTACTCTAAATAACTCTTATTAAATGACATCTATTTGCCTATTTACTAATTATTGTTCGCGCTTATTTGAGGCATATAAAGTTCGACACAACAGGACAAAGTGCGGCAGTTTTGCTGTCGCATTAACAAATTTTCAAATTACTAACATTTTTAAGATGTAGATGACTGCGAAGAGGCGTCCATGAGCGGAAAAACGTCGATGCTAATACAAAAAGGAATAACAAGGGTAACAATAATGTATAAATGTAATTCATTTTTTATTAAAATGAAAAATTGTCGTGACAAAATATCATTATTTGTTCCAAACTCGCTTTGACAAATATAAATATTTGATAAATGATCATTTTTCTGATTCCCACATTTCCCACTTATTTTGCACTCATTTATAATTCTGAATATATGAGCGTTATCATGTTTTAAGGGTAGCTTTGCTTGCGTAAATATGTATACCATATAAAGATTCTCGAAGCGCTCACAATTCTGGTGTCCAATATGGGTCCGAAATATGTGAAAAATATCAGCCTCAGATATGTTATCACCTATTAGTCTGTTATGATTCAAATTTGATGAAATTATGAACAAACGAAAAATATTAAAATTAGTAGATTAGGGAACTCCGGAATATAATTTCAGAAATTTTCTGCGATAATTTATTCTACACAAAAATTTAATTCAGTTAATACTAATTTCATATCTATCTTATCCTTATGGGAGTTTTATTACAACAATTTAACAAAGTTCTTCCAAAAAGCCCTGAAATAGTGTGACTATAGGACTCAAAATTAGCAGTATATGAGGCCAATAAGCCCCATATATGATATCGGGAAGAGACCTGTATAAGAGGCAAAATATGAGCGTGCTACGAGTCATATCAAATTCACTTCAGGCTCCTAAATGAGTTCACAATGAGTGCGAAAGATTGAAAATTCGGACTCCTTTAGGACTAATTATTGAATTGGAATGTTTGCTGGGTCGTTTGTTTAAAATCAAAAAGATTTTTTTTTATTTTCAAACGACGTATAAATGCAATTGCTGAATTGTAATGCTAAGCAGAGTCGAAACAAATGATTTTTAAATATCCAAAAAAGATACAAAAAAGGGCCCGGAATGTTCCCATAAAAATGGTAAATACCCGGTAAAATCCCATCTCTAACTATGGATGAGGAATATTTTTTTTTCTAAATAACAACCGGGTAAGTAAAAAAGCTTAACAAAATTGATGCGTAATGTAGCTTATTATTATTATTTTTTTCTTACTTTAATGTTAGCTATTCAAGCTTTTCGTGAACTATTTTTCGAAAAAGGCCAAGTAGGACTTTATAATAGTATATGAATCAAATTTTAACGGTAAATTTTGTATGACGTCATGATACTACCCCACAACGCTTAAGACCATCGATATTCGTTTATGTATGATCGGCAGATAAATAAATTGAAACATTCAGTCTCCCTCAATTCATTTCTTAGACAGCTGATTGGCCCTGAACTACAGCTGTTGTCTATTATTGCCGCTGATACATAAACCGCCAAAAACTTTGTAAGATATCGGTAATTATTTTTATCTGAGAATTTGAGTGAGTGCAAATATATATGGCATCTCAACTTGAAAAAAAAACATGTCCAAATATGTGTACATTCGAAAACTTCCATCATAAATCAAAGCATTGTATTCCAAAGTTATTTTAGAAGCATCACAAACCAGTTTCAGCAACATTGCTAGCGCTGCAAGTTGCCGCAACACTTCTCAGCAATACTGTAACCATGGCAACGAAACCAACCAGGCTATCAAAAGCGAGGTCACTGTCTATAGAAAGGGCAACACAGCAATACCAGAAACGATACGATATCATAGAGAGACATTGCATAGACGAAAATCGTGTGAGGCAAGGTTCACAAAACTTCTAGTAGGTCACATTCACCACTTACCACAGCAGAATTTGTTAACTACCACTGTCTGTATTTGTTATTTATAATTATTTGTACACCTTTTATTCAGCTATGTGTTCAGAATTTTAAATTTTACTCACTAAAACTCCAATCAGTGTATTTCTGTGCTTAATTATGTTAAAAATTGTAGTTAAGTTTTTGGTGTGGTGAAAGTGACCTACTAGAATTTTGTTACGCTCCCGCTGCTTTCCACCGAAGTTCGCGCATGCATATCTTTATATTCCAAAATTTTTGGCAATACATAGTGAGTCAGCACGCGGTCACGCGGTTGTGGATGCTGCTGGAGCTACTATTGACAAAGATTATCCAAAAGTAAAGATGTTGCAGGGGCAAACTTCGGTGGAAAGCAGCGGAGCGTAACAAAATTCTAGTAGGTCACTTTCACCACACCAAAAACTTTAACACAATTTTTAACATAATTTAAGCATTGAAATACACTGATTGGAGTTTTAGAGAGTAAAAGTTAAAATTCTGAACACATTACCTGAATAAAAAGTGTACAAATAATTATTAAATAACAAATACAGACAGTGGTAGTTAACAAATTCTGCTGTGGTAAGTGGTGAATGTGACCTACTAGAAGTTTTGTGAACCTTGTATCACACGATTTTTCGTCCCTGCAGCATCTTTACTTTTCGATAATCTTTGGCACAGCAGAGGTACGCTGCTGTAAGGCGCAGCAAAGGTACATCAACGCAAACCACGTCAGAGGTATGGCGCTTCAAGGCACACCAAAGTTCTCTGCATAGGGCGACGACTACATAAGCCGCAGCCGAGATAGGGCGGACGTAAACCCTAAACGAGATAGACGCTATAAGGCGCAACAAGGAAACCCCAACGTAAGCCGTAGCAGAAGAACTCCCTCGTAAACTACAGCAAAACGCCTACATACAAAACGAAGACGATTTTGCAAATGGCCCCGAAATACAAATTCATTGTAAGAAAATTTTGGACACGGCGAGTATACCCCAGTGATTAATGAAGAGAAACCGCGGCGAGAAAAAAAGCTACATTACAAGGCATTTGTTGTGAAGCCACTTATTTCTATTTAAGCGCAATAAAATTACCAGCTGGGTAGCGATGTCAAACTGTTATCGCAATCGAAAAATCGTAAGCTATAATATCGCAAATTCACATCGTTGAAAGTTAGTGGATTTCACTATAGGACACTGATACTTTGCTGTGTTTTTATATCGTAATTTACATATTTTACGCGGACTCCGAACAGCATCTGCAAGGCGTGTGAGCTTTCACTGATAAGCTTTTCCTAGCAAAAATACGCTCGGAGCTTTTGCCAAATCGCTGCTGATGGGCGACCCTGCTACGAAAAACTTTCTACTAATTGAAAAAACTTGTTTAGGTGACACTGTAACTTTAACTTTTAACATCTTTTATAAAAAACTGCGTATTCATAAATATAGTTTTAAGACAAGACTTCAAATGAAGAAAAAAAGAGTCAGTTGGCCGAAAGCTACTACATTTCTTAATATCTTATATTGTTTTACCAGTGATTTGAACCCAGCATTTTTGGTATGGTAGGCGGAGCATGCTACCACCACATCAAGTCGTGCAGATAAATGTTATATTGAAAAAACTTACTTGATTCGGATCTACTTGTAGCAGTACCTCTTTTGCTTGGTACTACTGCCCGTCTGCCTTGCGTTTGCTGTAAACCGGGTGATGTTAGCCTTTCATTTAGCGAAGGCATCAACCAGCCGGGACACGCTACGATTCTTTACAAGGCTGCAGATATTCCGAGCACACTGCAGTCCTTAAGACCTTTGATATGGTCGCCATAAGAAAAAAATAGTTATCATCTCCGTCTTGTTAGTAATTTGTTTCATTGGAAGGGGGTTTTAGGAGGCGGTAAAGCGTAAAGAGCCGGTTGGGTATTTATAAATATAGGCCTGCTTAACCATACCTAATTGCACGTTCGAAACAAATCATGTTTGCACATTGCTTTAACTCCCATCTCGAGCCGAAGGTTCGACGGGGTCAAAAATCATTTTTGGTGCTAATACCAAATTTGGCTGAACTGCAGTATACCATATCCGGGAAAGCACGGTCCACACTGGTAAAACTGCCACAAGCCTTTGAAAAAATTTTTTTTATATTACAACAATATTTCTGTTTGATTTCTAATATTAATCAAATCTCATGCAATTATGTGAAGTTCAAAAGCTTATATGGTGTTGTTGTAATTGCAATTTATTTCTTTAACTATGATTTCTTATAAAAAGTTGGCAGACATTATAATTGAGTTTAATACAAATTTTTCGAATTATTTTACAACATAAATTGTAAAATTTACAATAACATACAATTTACATAAAAACAAAGCAAAAAAACGAAATACGCGAGTTTACCACCACAAATTCCAATAATATTTATTTAAAATTTAAGCTTAACTAAAATGTTTAATAAGACTTACGCAAGTATACAAAAAAGGAACAATTCTTCTTGTTCTATAAAGTCAAGTCTATTACTAATAAAATTAGTATATAAGCATATTTTAAGACACTAAACACTTGCGTATTAATTATGCTTTGTGAAGATATTCATATACATGTAAATCATTTTTGTTTTTTTTAATTTTTTTTCTAATGCGTGCAATACCTAACAGAAAAAATTAAAAAAAAAGCAATTAATAATGAAATTAAACATAATTCGATTTTTGCGTTTTTTGCGCAAAAACGAATTTGCGGAAATATGCACTCAGGTCTTTTGTTGTATTTTTATGTTTTTTTATTTATTTATAACTTTTTTGTTTGTATAATTTTTTTCATTTTCGTTTTATTCACTAATATTATGTTTATGTAAATTTTTTATTTTTTTCAATTGTTATCGTTGCATTTTATTTTTTGTTAGTTTGGCAGCACAAAAAATTTAAAAAAATACATATTTTTGTTTTATCTAAAATAAAATATTTTGTAAATTTATTCATTGCCATTTTCAGCGAAAGTTATTCCTATTGTTGTTGTAGTAGTTTTATTGCTGTTGTCCACCCACTCATTGATATCATATTTATCTGTTCGCTGAAAATTTGTTTTAAAATTTGTATGTATCTCGGTGTTATTATTTTGTTTTTTTTGTCGGGTGTTGTTTTTGCTGTTGTTGATGCTCTTTGCGTTGAAAAAATTTTCGTTGTTTTTTATTTTGGATAAGGTCAGCTATTTTTGATATATTTTCGTTTTTCCGTTGGCCCTCGTTGCAGTTATGTATGTACATATATATCTACATCTTTATGTAGTTCGTTCTATATTCGCATTTGTTTTTTGTTTCGTCGTATTTACAAAATCGTACGATGCGCTGTTGCAAAAGAAAAATTTCATTAATTTTTCGTATTAAAATAAATAATGTTCTGAAATATTTGAAATTCACATAAAATAGCTAAATTTAAATTATTCCACAAACTACGGCAGCCAAAAAAACTACAATGTTATATACATATATGCGAAAAAAAACAGTCAAATATGTGAATTAGGGTGGTTCTTTAAATGTAATGTACGATTTTTTTCAAACCGCAATACTGCAATCAAGGATATATATTTTGGAATTGTTGTATTGCTTGAAGTTAAGCGCCACCCTAATAGTACATACCAAAGAAATAATATTGTATTGCACACTATTTACATTAAAATTTTGAAATATTTTTCAACACATCAAGATGCACTATTAACGCAATCAAATCTAAGAAACCTTAAAAAAATTAACAAACACTGATGTTTCCAACAAATAAGATGACTAGCCTCCATTTCAAGTTTCACTTCAAACAAATAATTTTAATGATACTGACCCTTTTTAAAACAACAAGAAATTTGGCTACCGAATTTGTGCAAACGTCATAAAGTTCAACACGCATTCAACAACACAACTTAATTTTTTACCTTAATTTTGCTTGTGAGGAAAACAAAAATCACTGATACATCTAAGTAATAACAACAACTAGCCGAATGTCAATCGATTTGTGTACGGTTGGCTTTAAGTGTGCCTCATGACGAACCCAATGCATTCAAAGGCATGCAATGCTAAGTTTTTCGTATAACTTTACCGCAAGCTATATACTTGTTGTTGAGAGCCAAACGGAGCCAAATTGATGTTGGTGTGTGTCATAGAAAGCCATTACGTGTGCATATTAATTTTAACCCTCTTATAAGTGATGATGAAATCCTACACCGTTAAGCGTTATCGTTACAGTTCTAGCTCAATATGCACAGCCGAAGAAGTGAATCGGAGGGTTAAAATATAATCGAATGGTCGAAACTTAGACGGACGATATAACTTCAGGCATTTAACCCTCTGCTGTGGTCTGCAACGTAACCTCAAAAGCATTATTTTGAAAGCGTAAAGAACAAAACGTTGACGTAAACCATAACCTTTAAGTCGTTAACGTAAACTGAAAACTACATTCACAAAACCTTAAAGCTTTAATCGTAAAACCGTCAAAGGTAAACCGTTACGTAGCCTCATAACCGATATATTTAAAACGACACCGTAACCTCTACGCCGATGCATTCAAACCACATTGGCAGCTTCAAAACCAGTATATCCATAAAATAGCCCGCGTAATCGTATTCGTAAAACAGTAACTGTAAACACAGCTGTAACTGTAAATGTAATACTAATAATATATAGCTTCAAAAAAGCGTCTATAAACTGTAATTACAGTTTAAAACATAATATAATCCAAATAAAGCCATAACCTTAAGTGCGACCATATCTATAAAAAAAAACAACTAAGGGAAGGTCCTCCTTCATAAATGGAGCTGAAAAAAAATCTCATGAAATTTGAAAAGTTCATGAAATCTGAAAAATCAGTTTTATAGGATATAAATTATATATACGGTGGATCTGGATGCCTGTGAAATTTCAAGCTTACAGCTGTTAAAATGGGGAAGATATTACGAAAATACTCTTATTCTAAAAATCGGTTGTATGGACGATATATGATTTAAGTGGTCCGATTCTCTCGGTTCCGGCAAATGACTACTCAAACAATCTAACATATCCACTCACCAAATTTCATCAAGATATCCAAAACATTGAGGGATTTTTTTGCGTTCAAGTAGACATACGGACAGAGAGGCAGACATACGGACAGACAGATAGATGGACATGGGTAAATCAACTCTGCTTGCATTCTGAGGTTTTCTTTTCGTATTATATTTAAGGATATACATTTTCAAGATTCGGACCAAAGTCAGTAAACTTTCTCATTTTCGTAAAACGTATAATTAACTCTTTCTTATTTTCGACATCTAAAACTTATTCTCAACCCTTAAACCATCATCACCGGCATCAACATTATCATCGTCTCCATCACTATCTTCCAAGAGAATTTGTTACCTTTTATTTTTATTATAATTTTACTTTGATATTTTCTTTCCCCTCCCCGCTCCTTTTTTCATTTTATTTTCCATATTCTCCTTCCTCTTCCCCTTCTATTTTTTATTTCGCTCAACTTTTCCATTTTGTTTCTCTGGATTTTTAATTGACTACATCAGCTTGCTGAATCTCCCAAACTGTGAGAAAAGATGTGGCTGGAAACTACGAATGCGAATTTTCTTGCACCAACCCTCCCTCTTCTTGATCTAAATTTCACCTGAAAGCTCTTCACAAATATCACTGAGCAGCATAGGCAGTCTAATACAGCGTTAACGCCGCGAAGTACATATGTGCAGGATAACACTTGGATCAAATTGCTTCTCGTTTTAAAATGCAGACTCCTGCGTTGTAAGGCTGATTTAGTTCTTAAGATGTTTATGTCAGATCGCCATTTATTGCATGTGCTAAATTTTTCTTAATCATATTGTTTATATGACTTTTGCCGGGACTTAAACCTTGCAGTGCACACACTAACACCATAAAATGGCGTATCTAATATGGTGTCTAAAGTAGTTTTGAAAACCTTCGATATGCAGTATATGAGGCTTATTCGTCTATAGTATTTAACGCGTTTTTGCTACTTTTGCTTTTGCCAATAAACTCACATTGTGTTGCTCAGAAAGGCGTCCATTCCGACATCAGCAAACAATATAATGTTTATGTTTCTATATACGAATTTAATTATTATGCGTAGCTTATACTTACACTCTCAAGTTCGTCAGCTATATTACATCTAGAATACTAATATTCTTGGCAAATCTAGTCTGTAACTTCTGTTCATTGTGTAAACTAATAAATAAATAAATAAACAAATAAAAAATAAAATTTATGATTATATAACCTAACAAAATTACTTTTTCTAAAACTAAAATTCATTAAAAATAAAGAAAGGTTTACCCAGCATGGCAAAAAAATATTTTTGATTAAATTTTCAAATTATAAGTGCTTTATAAACCTTTTTTATTTTTTATGAGTTCATGGGATTGTTTGAAAAAAAATATATATATAAAATGTTGTATTTATTGATGACTGATGATGATGAAAATCCCACGTCGACTACCAAACAAACTCTCATGTGCTACGATTGTTAGTTACGAAAATATTTTATTTACTATGGAGAGCACCTAAAGCCAAAAATAGTTAATTAATACTTTTCGAAGTTAGAATATCTGTCAATAATAGTTAAACAGAGTTGAACATAATTATGAAAATAAAAATTTTATGATTGAAGGGCAACCATGAAGCTAATCAGTTATTTGTTGGAACACAATTTCGATCACGCTACAAAATAAGAATGTAAGATTTTAAAATAATACATAAACATCACACAATTGTACATTTAAAACTAATGAATATACCTTTCTACATAAAATCACATCAATATATAATTATGAAAACGGATAAACAAAGTTCTAATAGTTTATAAATGACGAGCTCAGCGTAAAATCTGTGGTCAAATTTTACCTAGTGAGTAGAATCAAATTTCAGCATAAACCTTGTCATATTAATGACAAGAGCTTGCCATTGGTCGTCAATTAAAATTGCCAATAAGAGAAAACGATAAGTGCCTACCAGTATCGCAAATTTGACTCGGAAACCTCATTTCTCAACTTGATGGCAATTTCCTTTCGTTTGCGAATTGGCGTCCCATCTAACAGCGGGAACAAATTAAACGGGTTGTGAAATAAATGAACACAACATTTTAGCTCGAGTTTTGACCACGCATTGCTTTATCGACTATCAGTCAGTAATGTGATTTCAGGAAACACCTTTGACACCATATGACCAGCGGGTCCGTTTGATGCAGTTTTTGATGGCATTACTTTTGACCTAATGAAAACCAAGCATTAGAGTCTCACGAGTTTGAAACAGTCAGAAGTAACAGTAGCCTATTTAAATTATCGGTTTTGATCGACACATTCACAACTCTAATATCGAAAGTATAGTTATACCAAGCCTTAGTTATACCTCGTGTTCCAATGAAAAGTGATCCAGATGCGGATAGAGATTTAAGATCCAAATGCAACAACAATGTGACCCATATGGATCAATTTATTGTTGCATTTGCATGTTAAATTTCTCTCCGTATCTGGATCACACTTCATTGGAACATAACAATAGTTTTTGCACTGCGCTCGTCAAATATCGTTTTACCAACACTACACATTCAATTATAGTATTATATCTACACTTTAAAAATGTATGGTGCTCAAAGTAACATCGAAGAACTGCCATGCATGGGAAACATTACATATTTACAAGATATGTCAAATGCGTTCTTACCAATTCTGATTACAATGTACGAATGTAATTGCAACTTGTTTTATTTGAATAACAATTTTTGTTTGGCTTAATTTGGGCTGGCTGTTGGTTAGAATATAGAATTGGAGTAAATGTTGTTTTAATAAGTATTATGTGCACTCAGTAAGTTAAATTATTGCTGTTATGATATGTTTTCTTTTTGCTGAATCGAACGTTAGCAAACTTTTTAATATTCTACTTTGAATTAATTAATTTTAATGTTTGCTTTGCTGTTAAAACTTGTTATATGATGAAAAACAAACAGCCCGTATGCTTCGTATAATTATTATTATTTTTTTTTCGTTATAGATGATTTGAGTTGTATCGAAAATTATGTTTTTATTTAGAAAATTTCGTCGCCTTCAGCTGTCATGAAAATGAATAGATATACATAGGTATTGAATTAATATACAATTTGAATATATAAACGCAAAGAAAATTAAAAAATATATACAAGATTATGTAGATTTTTGTTTTGGGAGGCAGGTTTTTAGAGATGTGAGTTCGTTATCTGTAGCTAAGTTATGTATGAGCAATCTTGTGGAGTAAAATGTGGGTATGTGTATTATTTTAAAAACATGTGTTATGATCATCCCAGTCACTGTATCGAAAACTCATATCTCATCAAACTTTTGAAAATCTCCTTTTATCGTTGTTTCTATGAAAGTATCCTACCTCAAAATTTTTAAAAAGTCCCCGAAATAAATTATATTACAGCGGGGAAAGATATAAGAAAAAACGGTTTATTTGAATTACAAATATTTTCCAGTCCCGATCCCAGTTTCATTTTCATATTCATATATTTTCTAAATATTACCCGAATCAGTCCATAGTTATGAATTTTCAAAATATCATATAAATATTTCGCTGTTGCTCTTTTGACAGACGAATTTTTGTCAATATCATAAATATGAGTTGAGCCATCAGTAACCAAGACAAGGAAAGCAAAATCATTCCCGTTTTTTAGAAGAAACCCAACAGTTATAGATGAAAGGTATCGCAGCAGACCAAGCGAAAAGGCTGGTTTCAAGAAATACAATTTCAATAGCGTTCGAGATGAACTCCCTGCGAGCAACGCGGATCCCAAACAATGTGTCAAAAACTAAGTACTTATTTTTATTTTCAAAAACGCTATCATGAATGGCATGCATATGGCATCATATGTTTTCACTGTCCCTCTAGCGGCAAAGAACTAGCAAGTTTAGTGAATGAGGAAGATTTTTTGAAGCCACATGAGTTATAAACCCCCAAAGATTACGACGAGTTGGTTGAGAAAGGTATGAAGCTTTTGCTAATATAGTCCCAAGTTTCTCCTTTTTCTGATTGCGCCTTTGCTCTTGCTTTTGCAAAAAAATTGCCTTAAATTGCCGATACAAATATGCCAAACTATCCAGGGCATTGGCCAATTGAAGGATATTCGACATTGTTTTTAGTAAAGTGATGATCAGCAGTTAGCAAATCCTAAACAAATATCATGAATCTTAATTTTTAGCATAAGTTGCTGGATGTTTTAAATGCTGTGATTCTTGCTTTTCTCTGTTATATTTTCAAGAATCTCTCTCCAGGCATTGAAAAATAAGCTCTAAAGTTTCAATGTATCCAGAATTTTGAAATGAGCTCCTTTTAGATTAAGTGTGCGTCATAATAAATGTTAATAAGCCAAAACAAATGCACCTTGCTTATGGGTCGTATTTTAATAACTGCATATAGGTGCTGTGAGGGCATCATATTATATTACATTTAAAATTGTGAGAGTATGTAAGTGAATACAAGTGAATAATTTGAAAAATGATTTAGTATAAAGTGGGATAAACTAAAGTTAATGTAGGAATGTAAATGTATTTTACGTTAGTATGATCATGATATGACTTGAATTTACGTTTTCTAAAAATACTATCTTAAGTAAATGTGATGTGCTTTTAATTTTTCTATTGTGATCGGTTTGAGTGACTTAATTTTAGGGAGTGAATGTACAAATATTTGAAGTAACGGTTTAAAATCAAACACTAACTTAACGCAATACAGAACAAAGGGAAACAGAATCCACTTTATTCTACTATTTTATTATACATTGCAATTTCTTATTCAAAACAAATAATAAACCTATTATAAATATATAATTTAAATAAATACTTACGTGTTAAAGGTCTAGCCGGATGCCTCGACCATAAATAACTGCTCTTTATTGGCGACAAATACGAGTCACGTGCAATGGGACTGGATGCGCGTGGCACGGAGAAGGCACGGTAAGGAGCCAAATCACCTACGTCATACCAGAAGGGATCGCGTGTGAATGCTGAAATTGGTGCACTCGGATTAGGATTGAATAAATCCCTGAAGTGATTACGTGGATGGAAAATTGGTAGTCCTATTGTGCACAAATTTTTGTTTGTTTTGTTGTTGAATGTTTTTTTGTTTTAGTTGATTTTGTATTTTAATACGACATTGTTTGCGGGCCAAACGCATTGTTGATTTGTTGAAGTTTATTTGTTGTTGTTGTTTGTTTGTTTAAATTACAACAGCAAAAAGATGTTATAAGAAGAGTGGTAAGAAATTTGTTTTTTTTTGTGATTTTAAACTAGACAAATAAAAGTTGACGCGTACATAGAAAACATACAAAAAAGAGGAAAAAACAATGATTTAGAAATAAAATTTATTAAAATTTAGAAAATTGTAAATTTTGCGTTTATTCCGTATTTGTAAAATTGAAGAAGCCGTCCTTTGAAAAAACCGCCGCTGCTGCTGGGTACCGTCAAAAATTCATTGGTTTTTTCTTTTTTGTTTTTGTTTTCATGTTAAATATTTATTTTGTATAGGTACGCGCTACTAAGAAGTTATTATAGTGGTCGTCTACAAGCTTAAATGTCAAGTGCGTTTAGCTAAATAGTTACTAGAAAATATAAGCTTGTAAAAGGCATGCATTACATACTAAATAGATTATTTGTCAAGATTTGTGGGAAAAAATAAACTTCAATAAAGAGAGATAGATGTAGAGGAGGCGGAGAAGGCGAGAGAGAGAGGGAGGCAAATGTCTAAAAGTGGAGGAGAAGAGTAGGGTAAGGGAGGGGAGAGGAAGGTGGAGGCATAGGCGTAGGCGAGTACAGATGGAGAGGGAAGGAAGGAGAAGAAAAGACAAAATTAAAAAAGTTTTATGAGCTAGATTTCCAGAACCGGCTCAAAAAACGCTTTGTCTATGTGCGAAGCAATAAAAATTGCACTATTTATAAAACATCTTAAATAATTTAAAACAAAAAAATGCGAACATATAAAAATATCCTTTTTCAAAAAAGTGGCAAGGTGTTTTGTTTCTGTAGCAAAAAGAAACAAACCACCATTTACTTAAACCGTTGTGTCTGAGCAAACGCTTTCTTTTTATGCATGAGGACTAGAGTTTTTGAAAATAAACAAATTCCGGAATATGGCATTTTCCAACTGGCGTCGGATTCTCTTTTTTCTGGAAATTTTCTGGGCTTTTGTGCGAGTAAGAACTTAGGGGATTGTGTATAGCGAAACGAGTAATTTTTGCTCGTATGAACCAAAATTCTTCTGATATAAGAGCATTTATATACTTCAGAAAGTGACAGTACACCTCAGTTCCTTTGTGAAATTTTTGGTATTATATAGTGGTCAGTGTTAAAGTCAATGACAATGCAAATTTTCACGGCATCATACATAATATGGCCCTCAAGCACTTTCCATCTTAGGTATTGTGGTGAGTATTATCAAAAATTTTTGAAGATAAAGATGTTGCATGCGCGAACTTCAGTGGAAAGCAGCGGAGCTTCACAAAATCCTAGTAGGTCACTTCCACATCACCACAAACTTGAACACAATTTTTAACATAATTTGAGCGAGCACACAAAATACACTGATTGTAGTTTAAGAGATTAAAAATGTTAATTCTGAACACATTAGTGCAAAGTGTACAAATAATTGTTAAATAAGAAATACATGCAGTGGTAGCTTAACACATTCGCTATGGTGAGTGACCTACTAGAGTTTTGTGAAGGTTGCTTCACACTATTTTTCGTCCATACAACATCTTTATCTTCAAAAATTTTTGGTATTATCGAGTACCGCAGTTCATTATGTATATTCACCTCCCACCACCAACAAGGGCAGCAGAGCTGTCGTGAATGAGTGACAAATAGACGGCCGGTGATTCGAAAGCGGTGTGGAGGCTTCTTAACACAGAAAGTGAAGCAGTTGCTTGGGTATAAAAGGTGGTGTGCAAACGAGGTATGACAGCCAGGTGGGTGTTACGTGAACACTGTTGAATTTACAGTAAATGATAAATTTGTGCAAACTGTATTGGCGTATATTTATATGAAAAATCACTGTAACGAACCGATATTAATCCGCTGCAGTGAAACAAACTAAATGCAAATTTGAGACTACATATAACCTCTTGAATGATATTAAATTCGTCAGAAATAGACTACTTATACCAAGAATAATTTAGAGTCAGCCTATTTTAATTTATATTAGCAGAGACGTTAATTTATAGAGACTAACCAACGACGGACAGCAAGAGAAATTGTGAAACTGGTGGTAGGTAATTCCCCACATAACAAAAAACGCGGTGTTTTCGTTGAAATTTTACAAAAAAAAGTTTTGAAAACATTAGAAAATAGTTAAGTTGTGTTTATTATATCAAAACAATATTTTTCCAGCGTTGAAATTGACAAATTTCATACCACATTTCCCCAATGGTGAATTAGCTACGCGCGATTTGATGCTTTACTATTTCCCACTATTCGTTCTGTAGGCGGTTCTCTTTAGTTACACATTCTCTGACAATAGTGAATTTATAGCGATTTCTCATTTTTAGCTATTGGTTCGTTTCACTGATTTGTCAAATAAATATATGCAAAAATTCTTCGTTCCATTGGACGAGATCCAGATTCCGATAAAAGCTTAACATGCAAATGCAACAGCAAGTTGATCCATATGGATCCTATGGTGTTGCATTTGCATGTTAAATTTCTATCGGGATTTGGCTCACTGTCCATTGGAATGCGAGGACTGACAAACGCAACCAATGCTGCTGTCAGTTGCTTCCTAGTCCGCCTAATAAGTGACGTATTGTATCTATTTAAGCCATGACTGCTTACTTTACTGAATCTCTATCGCTGCGTTCACACGACATGTAGGTGATGAGCACAGCAACAGAAACGATATAATAGAGAGACATTGCATAGACGAAAAATAGTGTGAGGCAAGCTTCACAAAATTCTAGTAGGTCACATTCACCACTTACCACAGCAGAATTTGTTAAACTACCACTGTCTGTATTTGTTATTTAACAATTATTTGTACACTTTTTATTCATCTAATGTGTTCAGAATTCACATTTTTACTCTCTAAAACTCCAATCAGTGTATTTCTGTGCTTAAATTATGTTAAAAATTGTGTTAAAGTTTTTGGTGTGGTGAAAGTGACCTACTAGAATTTTGTTACGCTCCGCTGCTTTCCACCGAAGTTCGCGCATGCAATATCTTTATATTCCAAAATTTTTGACAGCAAGTAGAGCTTTGAATGCAAAGGTAATATTTTTTGTAGTCGTATATGTGTAAAAGGAGATTGGTGATACAAGTTTGAGCATAGAATTCACATGAGATTTTTAATGCTTGAAGTACCAGCGATAACTGATTCACTGCTTGTTCTGCTGACTCTCAGTCGCTGTGCTCACAATAGACGCAAGAGAGCGCCGATTAAATTTCCGACGCTCTAAGAAGCTCTTGAGTGCATCTTTGATCTAGATCATCTGCCGCAGTCTATTATAAAATTGTCACAGAGGAAGAGGAGGGAGTTCTCGTGGCTAAAAGAACTAGGTACTAAGTTGAAGGACTCAGTCCTTCAACTGGTTTCTTCCAAGATTTACTTCGCTTAGTAATTAAGTACGTCTGCGAAAAATTTGCCGTAATATTAAATTAAAAACTTATCATAAGCTAAATATAAAAATATATTAATATATATTAATAGCTAATAGAATGTTGAAAAATAGGAATGATAGAAAGCAGGACTTTTAATATAAGGAAAGCTGGGGCGTTGGCTTTGGGAGTAACTAATTTTGAAAAGGCTTTGATGCTATTGGTGTTAAGCACTCAAAAAGAGATCACGCGTTTTAATTGTTTTTTTATGAAACATACTTAAACTCATATAAAAAAATTTTGAATGCTCTCTAACTAGAAATTTATAAAGGCAATTCACTCAAACTATTCCTTCGCAAAGATCAAACACTTTGATAAATGTTTGCGCAATTTGCATGGTTTACGAGCTTTGCAAGGCATTCATGAGTTTGAATGAGTTGCTCTACTATATTTACGATTTTTATATGCGCAATAAACTTTTTAACAAATATGTTAAACTTTTTATGGTCAACGCGTGAGAGGCGGGAAAGAGCTTTGCAAATCAAATAAATAAGTATAAAATTCAAAAAGTTTGAAAGCTGAAAAAAATATGTAAAAGCACAACATTTACTACAACGACAAAGTGTGAAAATGTTTGCTTGCAACTTATTTTTGCAGTACGGCACCAAAGCAATAACAACTTGAACTGCATAAAAATTGCAAGAAAGTTCAAAAAGGTTTTGCGTTTCCAAAAATAAAATTTTCTAAATAAAAACTCAAAGGTAGAGTATACATATAAGGCATGGCAAGCGCAATTTTGGCAACGTAACTGTATATACAAAATGTAAATCGCAAGCTTTGATTATTTGCTCGTACCATTAGCATCATAGGCGACTTCAGAGGGGCGCGGTCCCCAGCGGCCAGCCTTAACGGGGGTGGGACTTGGTGAGCCGGCACGCTCAAAAGGTCTCTCTGCATCTAATAACTTACTATTGAGTTCGTACAATGGTCCCAATGAGCTGGCACGGAACAATGATCTCGGTATGACACTGTGTGCACGATCGAAGAGTGATGGTGCCAAGCTGCGTGCACGTTCAAAAGGTGTTGCTGCGCGTGCTACACTTGATGGGCGACTCCAGTATGTTGGTGGTGGTACATAGGGTTCACTGCCGGCACGTACATAACGGCCCGGATATGGTGATGCTGAACGACGAGCTGGAAATAAGATGAATACATATTACTGTAGCAAAAACTATTGTCGATTAATGGTCAGTTTAGTAAAATATAAAATATACTCCCACAAATAAGAAATAAAATTATTTCAAAGCAAAGTTAAAAATATATCGAAACCTTCCATACCCTTCTACTTTACTTACTTTTATTCTTAATTGTTGACCACCAACTACCTATGTGCTATATCTCACTGGCTTACTGTTCGTTTCGGCGCTTTGCCATCTTCAGTGTAATTTTTCGTTTTATCGTATTGCACGCTTATATACCTTCGTATTTTTTGGCATTCTTTCGGCTATGGCTCGAGTTTATAGAAGGTGATAAGGACATAATTCCATCCTCAGTTTAGAGCAAAAACTGGCACAGGAGATGGTACAGTGCCAAAATCGGTTTACCTCAAACCCAAATTTTACAAGAATTTGAGAAAAACGGTGCCAATATATATCGATTTAGGAAACGTTCAAATATAAACGAATGCGCCAAAATGAAAAAAATTACACTGAAGATGACACCGAAACTGGTGTCATTACAACGAAAAGTGCTGGTTGGTATCATTGGCACTCTTAGAAGAGTATATACATAGTTTGGTATTGCATGTCACGCTGAGCATATGTCCATCCCGTGGATATTGCGGTCAAGCCGGCTGTTGTCCTATTGTTAATCAGGCTTCCTGATTGGAATATATAACATGCATACCATATTCAGGGATAGGAAATATTTCTGTATGCCGATAACCGCCCCACTTTGAAGCCTTAAAAGAGAGGGAGACACCTGGGGCAGTGGACCCGTGAATTTGTTCACTCTTTGATCGAAGTTGATAGCGAAGATGGTGTGAGCATTTTCTGTCAGGACGTCTGTTAGAGCCACAATTTCAGGTTACCACTGTCACAGAGCATCCAAAATAAATTTGATGCGATTAAGGATGATATGAATCAAATGCTATCTAAAGCTACTACACTGTTTTTTATTGTCGTATGATCGAGCATGGTATGGTTGTGGCCGACCTCGCTTGCGATTGTATCGCCATAGTAGTATCCTGTTATCCTGTATCAGACGGTCATGCAGATTTCATCTGAACCGTAGACAGCTATAGGGAGCTTGGAGTATCAATTTCTATCTGTAGTCTGCACCTATACAGATGGAGCTCGGGTTAGCTGATTAAACGCTTAACGGACACTACCTCTTGCAGGGTAGATAATTCTTTTTAAAGGGAAACGGACCGCAGGCCGTTTCCCAAAATCGAATGTTCAAAAGTTTACAGTTACATATTACGTCATTACCCGAAAATCGCCAGATTCGACAATTCTACTCATTTCAAATTCAACTCCTTTTTGCTGAAAGTTACATTTTTCATACTTCACCGCTTTTATCGGTATTTGCCTTTCTTACTTTGTTTAAAGCAAAAGTATTAGTGAGTAACCAAAATTCCAATAACAAAGCCACCCACCTACTTCCCTGCAGTTTTGGCCAACATGGGAAAATTAAACATCTGCAACAAAGTTAATAAAAACAGTCGGGTCAGTAGTGCCTCATTTACATTACATTACAAATATGCGAAGCTTTTGAAGTTTCTGTGTGTTATTCAGTGAAAGTTTTTACTCCAAATTTATTCGAATGTGATGAATATTTTAATGTCCTTAACTTTTCAAACCGTTGCTATACTTACAGTGGTTTAGAATGGGAGAAAATTGTATGCGTATAAAGGAAGCTTTTCATGACATGCTGACGATAAATTAATCTTTAAAATAAAAATTGGCGGCCGCCGTGGTGTGATGGTAGCGTGCTCCGCCATTCACACCGAAGATCCTGGGTTCACTCCCGGGAAAAGCAACATCAAAATTTTAGAAACAAGTTTTTTCAATTAGATGGAAATTTTTGTAAGCTGCGTCGCCCCTCGGCAGTGTTTGGTAAGCACTCCGAGTGTATTTCTGCCATGAAAAGCTCTCAATGAAAACTCATCTGCATGCAGTTGCCGTTCGGAGTCGGCATAAAACATGTAGGTCCAGTTCCGCCAATTTGTAGGAAAAATTAAAAGGAACACGACACAAATTTGAAGAGAAGCTCGGCCTATACTCTCTTCGGAGGTTATCCCTACCTTACATTTATTTGTTTTAAATATAAATTATTCTTTCTTTTACCGTGTTCCTAATTCCAAATGAATGGAATAAAAAGTTGGGTAGGTTTATGTTTTGAGAGTCCTATAAAAAAACAATTTTTTGCTCTTGGTCGAAATTTCAGTATTACTCTAAGCTAAATTAATTTTCCATTATCCGTTATGAAATTTGGTTTGGAATCAAACCAATTTCAGTTTTCAGCTGTTCGTTCTGATATGCTCATATCAATTCATTATTTTATGGGACAATGTAACTAAAGGTATGCGAACCATTCTGAAGCAACTCCTCTGGGAAAGGACTGCATCTCTGGCTATGTGGTTTCCCTAGAGGGCATTCCTCAGGGCATTCCTAGCCTCAACAAACCACGCTGGACGTGAAAAACGCTTTAAGCGCTTGAGTATAGGAACGCTCTTTCAGGGTACACCAATATCGTTGCGGGAACACTTTACTGATATATTTCAGGAAAGGAAAGAAAAGAAATATACGAACTCGACGCAGAGGCTAGGATGAAAAGATGACAACAATTAAGCTCTGTAGGGATGAGAAGTGGATAGAAATTAAAGCCAGAAAGCCATGGATGCACTAATCACATGAGAGGTCCTAGCCTTTAAATTGATGGGTTCCTTCTCAAATATCTCTAAAGAAGAAGAGGAGAAGGTTGTAGGCCCGAACTTACTAAGGGGAGAGTAGATAGTAACCTACATTCAGGCACCGTAGTGACTGCGTGGTCGTCAAACGGTTTTCTCAGATCTACCCTACTTCTGTCAAGTAGCAAAATAAAAACGTTTCTTAAATATAAACAATTTTTCTATGCTGAGTTGCCACTGGGCAATGGGTTGGCACCCGACCTTACTTATCAGAGGGCAGACAGGATCCTACATTCGGAGACTGTGGGTGTGTTCGTCAATCGGTTTGCTAAAATCTGTGTATAATTCCAAGAATTATACTTCTTCTAAATAGCAAAATGATACCAACGGATTATAAAATTTTTTAACTTTTTTCGGAGTCGCCATAAAACATATTGGTCACGTCCCAGCAATATGGAGGAAAAATTTAAATGGAAGAAAACGTAAATTGGAAGAGAGTCTCGGCCTAAATCTTCTTGGAAGTATTTGAATGGGCAGTTCCACGCACATTTTCACAGGTTGATCTCTCTTGTCCATTAGGACCTCATATGGACTGAATAAGCATTGAAAATCCTGTCAGGCAGTTGACGGATAAGACATCACACTTGCTCTGCACAAAATGATAAATCTCTGACAGATTTTTATGTAAAGCTTGTAAAAGTTTTTAATTTTCCGCATCGGTGCCATGTCGCTGATTCACAGATGTAACTAGAAGTGGTGTTACTAAATTTCTCAAGGGGTTCGTATTTAATACAAATTTCCTCATCAACTTAAAATAATAAAAGAAAAATGTAAATGTTAAATATTAAGCATATACTTACCACATTTTCAAAATACAAAACTTCAAAAAATGGGTCAAAAATCGAAACCCTACATTCCATTTTCAAACTGTGGCAGATTCAAAATAAGGGAATGTCAACAAATACAAAAAAAAACAAGTGACAATTACAAATACTGTATACACGAAACAATACACAAAAACAAAAAAAAACACAGCTCTTTTTCAGGAAAAATAAACCAACCGCCTGATTTGTCTTGATAGCCGCCAAGAGTCGTGAATGCAATCAGTTGCAAAAGTCAATAAAATTGTCTAATTGAAATGAAAAGGAAAATTTTACAGTGTATGAAACAAATCGACAGCACATTTAAATATTTGTATAAAGGCATGGAAAGGCGACGACTTAAAGCGTCATGGGATTGTCGTCGCTTTCGTCAAAAAAATTTAATGCATGACTGCCATTGAATTAGAGTGTAAATCTTTTAATTGGTTGTGACTTTGATTTTTATTTTATTTAAGAACAAAACTGTGAAAGTAGCTGAAAATGGTCTGCCTTGCCTAACAAATGGCGCATTGACAAAAGGCAAGAGGTGTTAAAGTTGTGTGAATCAAATCTTTTTTCAAGAGGGGGAAGTGTATAAACAGCGCATCGACTTTAAGGAAATTACAAAAAAAAATACATATCGACATTTACAAACAAATTTTACACACTTCAATGCGTTTGCATAAAATTCAACAATTATGGTGTGATTGCTTTTGAGTTGCCTTTTCGTTAAATATTTCATATTTTGCGTTATTTTGTTACAATAATTAATTTTTGATTTGCTTTTGATTTCAGTGATTTGTTTGAGTTTTGTTGTTTGGGATTTGTTTTCCCTTTATTTGGCAGTATTTACAGGCGAATGCATTGCATGAGTTTGTGTATTGAATTGCGTATTAATTTCAATGTATCGTTTTTTTTTAGGTGAGTTAAGAAATGTACAAGGTGGACGATAACGATGAACAAATATTTTACAGAACAGTTTGAAAACAGTTAACAGAGATAGAGGACTGAGCGACAAATGAAAAAAAGTAAAATACAAAAGCGCGAAAATAAATAAACAACTATTAGAAAATAATAAAAAATAGTACAAAAATAAAATGTATTAAAAAAATAAAAACTAATAAGAATTAATTAAAATTACAATAAACAAATAAATGTTAAAAAAACTAAAACGTTACAGAAAAATTATAAAAATCAAAAATAATTTTTAAGAATCTTCTATTGAAAAATATTAAATATGTTATAGGTTTTGAATTTTCAAAATAGTACCGAAATATTAAAATATCAAAATTGTTGCAAAAATTGTTGCAGAAATAATTTCAAATAAAAGGTGTGTCGAAAAAAAATTTTAAACCAACATTTTTAAATTTTTTATATATTTTTTATTTAATCAATACATTATAGCCAAAACATCGATAAGAAATCGAAAAAAAGATGGAATAGAACTGAAAGTTTACAATTCACAATTTTTGCTACAAAAACTTTTATTAAGTTTTTTTTTAATTGTGTTTAGGAATATCGAAATTTATCCCGTAATTTTTTGCAAACAAATTTCAAATAAAAAGAAAAAAAGTTAAGAGTTTAAAAATTTAGACAAAAAATTTTGACATAGAACATAAACATCAGTTTTAAATGGAAATAAAAAAATGTTTACAAAATATTTTTCATTAAAAAAAAATAATAATATAACAATTGAAAATTTGTTATTGATTACCATTTTTAAATTAATAAATTACTATAAAAATAAAAATAAAATATTTGCAACAAAAAATTATAACTAAATTAAAAAAAAATATTTAATAAGCAAATTAAACAATTAAAACAAGCAAAGGTTGAAACACTTCAAAGAAGTAAAAAATCAAAAACTCGTTGAAAAATCAACCCTCTATAGGCGTAGTGAAATTCAAAATCCAAAATTCCACATCACCCGATGGTGAGCATAAAAGAAAACAAGAGATTTAATTTTTAATGTTAAAATAATGATTTATTTAGCATTTTTCGATGATTTATTTTTTATGTTTAATGTAATAGCTATGTTTGATCAGTATTTGATATATTTTTTTGTGCATTTTTGTTGCTTGGTGATATTTTTGAAGTGGTTATCATTTGATGAGAATTTTTAATATATGATATGATTTTTAGTGAAATTCATAGCTTGAGGTAAATGTTCGTTAATTAAACGAGCTTTCCTAATGTACTCACTGGTTTGAAGCATAGTTTTTCCCTACTAAATTTGTGGCACCTTTCACTAAAAATTGAGTGATGGACCTACACGTTTTATTCCAACTCCACAAAAAATTAAGTAGTAGTGGAATTGAAGATTTAGCGCACTATGGTTTTAGAAAGATGAGCTAAGATTCTCTAGGATTTACTCATTTAAATGTAAACAAACTCAATTTTTTTGGGAAAGCGAAGAGTGTCTCTTCTCAAAAGTACTATTTTTGATAATTACCAAAAAAACAAAAAAAAACGTTTCTGTATTCAGAGTTGCACTCTTTGAGCAACAGTATCCTTCCGAAAGGCTTTCAAAAATTGCTATATTAGTATTTGCTAGAGTTGAAATAATGTATCTGGTATTTTTCCACAATGACTGGAACATCACCGTAAACCCTAGCGATATCATGCAGAAGAAAACGCGTTGCCAGATTGCGTTTGACGACATCTGCGACTACTTCCAACAACGCTTACCAATAATGCTCATCACGTCTATCGTCACAGGAATAAGTCGCCGTGATCCTATGAACCAATAGGCCTGTGGTTTGTGTTATAAGTAAGAAGAAATGGCTGTCGCAGTAAATTTTTGAAAAGATAAAAGCCTACGAAGCTACGAATGAAAGTTTGTTTTGACACATATGTATTAATTTAGTGCGACACCTAGCAGAAGATAGCGGCACACATCACCAATTAATTGATTCATATTGTCGCAACTAATTGTTCTACTGAGAGCACAGCTGTGATGGGGTTTTTCATTGCTATTATTAGCAAGCGTAATAACGTGCTTCTATTGCTCTTCTTTTACCATACACATCGCGTTCCAAGGAATAGTGATCCAGATACCGATAAGAATTTAACATGCAAATGCAACAACAAATTGATCCATATCGATCACATTGCTGGTGCATTTGCATGTTAAATTTTTATGGGTATCTGGATCACATTTCATTGGAACGTGGGGACAGTCATAGATTAAAGTCGCTGCGGTTAAAACGACACAGTCACATGGCACGTTGTTCTTTTAAAATCGTGAGATCAGCCTGCTATACTTACTCGATTACCATCAAAGCTACGTACAAAAAAATTACTCTGGCTTAAAAAACTCAAATCTTAAATGCGTAAAGATACGGTTTTTCTCGCGTACTGAAATCTGTTTCCCCAAAAGTCCAATGCTTACGTGCTTATGTACGCGTTATATAGTCATATATTTTCCTAAACTGCAAGCTTTCTAAAACAGCACGTATTGGCGTTGATATAAAAAAAGTTTTTTGCTAAAGCTATTAAGTGAATGACTTATGCAAAATCTTACATTTTTGTACTAAAAATTATCATATCATGATTGTTATACTTGGTTTACATAGAACTTTACTTTGTTCGACTTGCTTGACGCTTGACATTGTAAATAAACGAGCCGGACCCGTGCGCAACCAATATGAAAGTCTCTTATCATATATCAACAGAAATCAGCTGTTCTATCAACCAATTAAACAGCTTGCGCTGCCATCTAGCGAATAATAGCAACGCCGTAATGCAGTGCAAATATTCACAATAGTTCCATAGTACAAATAGATTTCTTTGTGTGCTCACATCGTTTATTTTTAACAAATTATTTTAATAAAATATAGCTAAACAAAAGCACTACCACCAAAATTGCCCAAAGCTCGCTAATAGATTAGGATTCCAAATAAGAGCCAAAGACGGGACCCGTACATAAAATCAGCAATTAGAAATAATATATATGATATGTATATAATACAATCAGCGATTTTGCACTGACGGCTTGATGCATGAATTACAAATGTCAACTAG
This sequence comes from Eurosta solidaginis, assembly GCA_029619165.1. NCBI lineage: Eukaryota > Metazoa > Arthropoda > Insecta > Diptera > Tephritidae > Eurosta > Eurosta solidaginis. The sequence goes on along the minus strand of JARSSU010024182.1, from coordinate 30,431 downwards.
CAATGTACCTGTGATTATTTCACAGCGACTGAAATATCACAAAAAATTCTGATTGTTACAGCATCGCGTCTCGTTCGCAAGCACGTTTAAAAAACAATACCTATAACTTACAGCCCCATTCACAGCTCTCATCATGGCAGCCATTAGCAGCAACAATATGAACCAATAACGCTGTGATTTTTACTGCGACGAAACAGTAATAGATGTTGCTCTTCTGTATGAAGCGCTATATTCCTCAAAAATCGAAGCAAATAACAAAATAAAAAGTGGAAAAAGTACGTCAAATTTGAGTGTTGTCTGTAATTTTTTTTTAAGTTTCTATTTAGAAAATGACTGGCTAAAGCATAAGTTTTACTTAACTGTCAAAGCGAAGCTATGAAGTGAAGCGTTGGAAAATGTTCTATGTAAACCTGTCCGAGCTGAAGGCTTTAAGTTACTGGTTAGTATTTAATTAATTTAAAATGTATGTAGTAAATAAAAACAGGTTTTTTTTATTATTCGTATGTGGTTGTTCTATTTGAATGATGATTTTAAATCAGTTTATCTCTCTCTTTCTGCTTCATCATAAATAACTAAATAAATAGTAGTCTATATAAGATAAGTAGATATAATATTCTTTGTTCATCTATTTATTCTTTTATAATTAATCGTAAACATTTTTCAAATGACGTTAAATACAATGAAACATTTAACGAATTTTTGCTTATTGATTTGTTTTTTCTATCATTTTTCTTGATTTCACTTTGTTTGCAATTTTTTCTGACTCTTTATTCAATTGTACTTTGAATTTGGCGTAAATATCTACTTTTAGAGTTTTTCACTCTACAATACATAATTCCACAAATTAATTTATTTCTATTTATATTTAACACATATGTACGCATGTGTTAGCTAAACATTTAAAGACACAAAAAATTGCTTTGATAATATTAATTAAAATTTCTAAAATTGTAAATTTTGTGCAGCTGTGTAGTTTGCCTAGCAAAAAATAGCTACGTTATTTGCTCAAACTTTTATTGCTGTAAATATAAAATTAAAAAGAAACATATATTTAGGAAAAAAATTTAAAATAAAATGATAGTCTGTGCTGACGCAAAAAGTGACAGTGAAGTAGGGACAGTGTAAATTAAAGTGGAAACTTGTGTTTCAGCGTGAAATTGTTCGCTTAGTTTGTTCACTTTTAAAAAATAAATTTTTTAAAATTATCCATTAAAAGTAAATAGGTATGTACTTATTTGTTTATAAATTGCCAATTAATTTTTTTTTCATTTCCATTTTTGTTGGAGTGTACAAACTTAATATTTTTCAAATTATTTTATTTGTATGAATTTGAGAAGACTCTTTTCAGTGTTGAGGATATGCTATTTTTCTTATGTTCTTGTTGTTTTTGTTTTTTTAACTCCTCATAAAATTTCTTGTTCGTGTTTACAATATCTGTAATTTTCTACAATGTTATTCGTTGTATTTTATTTGTTTCATCGTTTGTTCTTTTGACATTTTAACATTTATAAGATTTTTTTTCGGAAAAATTTTGTTTTTTATGTTGTTGTTTTAGTATACGTTATTTTTAGTTTTTTTGTTGTTTATTTTTGTTTGGTTGCTTAACTTATAATTTATAATTCCTTACCCTTGTTGAGGTCTTGGAGCAACTTGTCTTCTGGCTCAAATTCCAAAGGCACCAAAGCATTGGGTGTGTATGGCTTGTCCTTCAGGTAGAGACCATAACGAGATGGGTATCTAAAGAGAGCAAATAATATTTATGCAAATAAATTATTAATAATATTTAATTAATTAAAAAATGAAAATGTGAGAGCTCTCATGCCTAGAAAGCATCTCATTCTAAGAGGGATTGTTGAAACGACTCTTTTTCAGCTTAAAAATTTTAAATTCTGATTTGAGAAAAAAAACTGTTTATTAAAGTATATGCCTCAAAATGGCGTTATTTGCTAATATTGGTTTCATTTTCTCTGGTGCTTTCGATTTGGCAAATATTCGTGTACCCGTCTTTGTGTCACAGCTACTGAAAGAGCACAGTTAGTTTCAGCGAAAGCTTGGAAAGAATAACCGTGACTGACTGTGACAGCATCTGCTTCCCGTTACTAAACCTTCTTACAAATAATAGCAATCACAGCCGCATGCCGGGACCAAACAGGTGGCGGCCGTAAATCAGCTGATATAACACCTTATACATATGGGGTATTCCATCCCATTTCGACCAATTTTGAACCCGACCCCTTTAGAATTGGCTGAAAGTTTCTCTTCTTTTGCCAGCTTACGAAAGACGTTTTACAGAATTTTTTCAAATTTTTTCATCCAACTCAAAAAAAGTTATGAATTTTAAAAAAACACCGTTTTTGTTTTCAAAAGCTATAAATTTTTCAAAATTGACCGTTTGGGATCTTTTTTTTTAAATTTGTTTTTAAATTTACTTTTCGGAAAAAATACAAAAAAATTTTTAAAAGTTTTTTTTTAATTTTTCAGTTTTTCGAGATTTTTGGAATTGCCCCCCTTTTTTTTATAAAAAACTTCAATCAATTCTGCAATCATCCCCACTAATCCCGGAGTGGTCGGAGAATTTTTTTTTATTTAATTGAAAAAAACTTTAAAATTTTTTTTGTATTTTTTCCGAAAAGTACATTTAAAAACATATTTAAAATAAAAAAAAATGATCCCAAACGGTCAATTTTTGAAAAAGTTATAGCATTTTGAAAAAAACACCGTTTTCCAACTCAAAATAAGTTTTAAATATTTTGATTCCGGAATTAGTGGGGATGATTGCAGAATTGATTGGTTTTTTTATGAGAAAAAAAAATAATAAAATGGCGAAATTCGAAAAATCTCGAAAAACTGAAAAATTAAAAAAAAACAAAACTTGAAAAATTTTTTTGTATTTTTTCCGAAAAGTACATTTAAAGGCAAATTAGATCCCAACGGTCAATTTTTGAAAAAGTTATAGCATTTTGAAAACAAAAACGGTTTTTTTTTAAATTCATAACTTTTTTTGAGTTGGATGAAAAAATTTGAAAAAATTCTGAAAAACGTCTTTCGTAAGCTAGAAAAAGAAGAAAAACTTTCAGCCAATTCTAAAGGGGTCGGGTTCAAAATTGGTCGAAATGGGATGGAATACCCCATATATATAACACAATATTTCGAAAAGGAAGCTATGACTTGCGGCACTTTTCACAACTGAAATTTTTAATTTAAAATTTTCAGCGCCAAGTATAAACTAAAGGAGTTTGTTTTAAAACCACACTGTATACAAGTTTCTATTTCTAGATTTTTGAAACTTATTAGTTTTGTTTCAAGCCCAGAACTAGCTACAACTTTCTAGTTTTAGATTTTTTAAATTTCTTTGGGTTTTTGATGAATTAGGAATTCATTTAAGTTTCTGTATACTGGGTCAGAAGAAAGTCAATTTTCTAACAAATTATACTTTTATCCACTTAAGATTACTCTTATCTCACTCACCTGCGTTCAATTTCTTGCATGCGCTTCAAATGATCATTCCATGCCCTCTCTGCATCGTAGTTGGCTGGAACTAAAATTTAATTTAAAAAAAATTAATTAGATACTAAGCATAATATATACGGAAGTATAAAAATGGCTTACATTGTAAATAAAAAAGCGTTTAAGACTCATAAAATCTCATAAACAAGCATAATCCAAAGCAATGAATACATACGATAGATAAGCCGCGCGAAGCAGAGATTGGTTCAAGATATTGAAAGAGCAGCAATTAAACGTGGTTAAATAAAGCAAGACCAATATATTGTATGAAAAAGGTACATCGTTGGCAAAAAAGCAGAGATATAAAAAAAAACGATTTAATAAGCTACTAAAAATAAAGTTAAGGCTTTTTATAAGTTGAATTAAAAATTCATGATATAAAAATGAAATACAAATGGTTGCAGTGTAGCCTTAAAATGCATTAATTACAATATTGCACGTAATTAAGAAATGAAAATGAAAAGCATAAATGTAACTGCAGGAATTTCTATAAAAGTGCAATGAATTTGAATGCATGTTAATGAATGTGGGTATGCGTTTAAGTCAGTGCCCCAAAATACGCGTAAACCTAACCCAATAAACATTTGGGCTTAAGCCACATTAGAGCTCAAGTTGATAGCTAGCATACTTCTTAAACCTCAATCATTTCTGAACGGCGGTTAAACTAGAGAATCATAGCGTTCTCAATAATAAAGGCATTTTTTTTTATATTTAAAAATATTCTTTCTCAAGTTGAGAAAAAGATAGTACTCAACTCGTACTCAAGTGTGATTCCATAATTGAAATTAAATGTGCGGAACTTAAAATAATACATATGTAAATTTCTTTTAACTTATAATGCTTCATTAATCCTTTCAACCACATAAGCAGCTGTTGGCTCCGGTGGTACCACTTTGGAGAAAATGTTTATTTTCAACTTCACTTCACTACCCCTATCCAGTGGGAAATATCAGCTGGAGAAATTTGAGGGATATAAATTGAGGACGGTATATGAAATCAGCTCGAATAATATGAATTTCACAAAATTGCTCAAAGGTTGGAAATTGATTCGAAAATGATGTTGGATATCAACTTGGATACTATATATTTATCGCAGTCTTCAAAAATATTTTTTTGATAATTGTTTCGTTTTCTCACTAAGAGAATTATTTTAAGTTCAAAAAAAAAGATTTCTTGCATATACATACATATTAAGAAGACTTATTTTTTTCCTCCAATAAATATTTAAAAAGATTTTCAAATAAATCAATGAGCATCACCCTTATTATACTCTATTTAAGAAGTTGAAAAGTTATGCTATAAACATGTGGGCAATTCCACAAATCTTTGACTTTTCTTTCTCTCGTTTCTTAGTCTAATCAGAAGAACTTCAACCAAGTATGCAGCATTTATGGATTTATTGCCTATCGGACCTGATTATGTTCATGACAAAAAAAGTTGACAACACGCTTTCAGAGAACTATGAAAGGTGAAAAACGTGTTTTCTTACATTTTTTTAAATATAGATCTTGAAATTTTTTATTTGTTCCACAAAACTATGAATTATCGTTCTGAAATATTACACAAACTACATATGAGAGCGTAGACTTCACATATAAATTTTTTTGTAAGCACAGCTACATATTATTTAGGCTGTTTCACTTCAAAGCCTTATGAAGTCTCGTTTTAAAAAAAATGTTTGTTTCAAAATTCAAAGATTTGGTGTCGCTTAGACAGAGGAGAATGAAAAGAAACTTTGTGTCTTAATTAATCTAATAATTATACAATTCGAGTCGCGGACGTGTCAGTAATTCCACTTAGCGCGATGTGTGTTAGTAAAGTTCGGGTTGGATTATTTTTTTTTAGAAAAACTAGAAGAAGATTAAAGATTGTCATTTGGCTGAAAGTTTTTGCTGCTGGTACAAGTCAGAGCTCCAAAATACGCGCAAACCTAACCCAATAAAATTTGGGTTTCAGCAACATTAGATAAATATTTATCATATTAATCAAAAAAATTGGAAATTTCAATTCGTCCGAAAAAAAGAATTATCATCCAGAACAAAGTAAGGCGAATCTACACTATGTGTCGGCGAAGTGAATTCAACCCAATTCGCCGTGCAGAAGAATGTCAAATTTGTTTTGACTTCGATTAACTGACTTTGTTGTATCAAAGCATTGTTTGGAAACTAGTCAAGAACAAGCAATCAGCAGTTGGAATAACAACACCTTGTACCGAATTTGCATTGAAACAAACCGAAATTAAGAAGAATAGAAATAAGGAAATATAAAAAAAACACAACAAAATTTCGGAAATGTGTGTAATGAATTTACCAAGGCGAATCCATACCAGGTGGTGGCAAGCGAATTCAACCAATTCGCCGTACAAATGAATGTCAAGTCAAACGACAATTTTAGTTGATTTCGATTAACTGACATATTAAAGTACCAGACGCTGTAGGGAAAATAATCAAGAAGAAGCAATCAGCTGCTGGGATAACAACACCTTTAGTGGAATTCACTAACTTATAACAATGCGATTTATCGAGATTTTAATTAACGATTTTGTCGCTTGCCTTACCGATTGTACTATTACTAACTTAGTGTTAACGACTCGAAATAGTTGGCATTTAAATTTCCTGTTGATATCGCAGTTATTCTTGTACCCCTTAATATACCATCAAGTTGAGAAATAATATCATGAGTCAAGTCTGGGGTTAGTAGGTACAGCTTTCAAAACACCGTTGCATTCAAGTGGAATGGGTTATCTACTTCTCTAAGTAGGTGTTTGTCCACTGGCGGTGGACTTAGTAATTCTTCATCTTGTGATAAAACGTCCACTTGATTTATAAAGCAGCTTGTCGTGTTTGAAAGTATTTAATTAAAGTTCCGATTTTCTTTTTTAATTAAAATTGCCAGAAATATTAATTTCGTGATTTTTAATGCAGCCAATTTACTTGCCGTTTATTTAACAATTTATTTAACAACATAGCTGATCGTGGATAAACAAATATCCATACAAAATAGTTACTTAATAACGAAATCGTTATAGTTATCGATTCGCAAATAAAGCGATGGCAAATGTGGGTAAAAAAGTTAGTGAATTCCACTACTGTTACTGAATACGCCTTGGAATTTATCGAAACAATAGGAGCAGCCAAAAAAATAACTAACCGAATAATGTCTTAAGTAAAGAACGTAAATATGAATAAGTTAAATTTGTAATCAACACTTTTTAAAATTCAACAGTAAAAATTCTAAAATTAATTCAAACTTTACTAATTTTGTTGCTGTAATAAAATATATTTAAAAAAGATTTATGCAATACCTGTTAGCAGAATAAATCACTGGTATCTGCCTCTGCGCTGTTGTTTTAATGTTGAATCTAAAAGTTTGTATTTCGTGTGTGAAGCACGCCTACTAATTAAGCAATTTAAGGTGCGAGTTATTGAAAAGAAAATTTAAATGTGTGTCTTTTTTTTATTTATTGATTATTTATTGAGAACAAAGTAACAATTAACTATTTAACAATGAAAAGTTACAAACTGACAAACTGGTTTAATAAATATATATGTATTGAAATTAACAAATTTTTTCTGAATTTCTTCATTTATCTTGACGTGGTAAATAATAAATCATTTTAGTTTAAATGCTTTTAGGCATATTTTTTTTCTAATAAATTTTAATCGACCTCATATGACTGACGAAATTTTCTGTGAAAACGATAATATATTCATTTTAGCTTTCAAAATACGAGTTTGTTAGCCATGATGTATAATGGCAAGTGTATTATATAACCAGTCAAACATTTTGATAGACAGCTGTAAATAGATTTTGAGAGGATTTTCGAAGATTATAAAATAAGGCGGCGCATTACGAATTTGGCCATCGCTTCGCTTGACGTTCCAAAAATTGTATCTACTATATGAGCCTCAAGCATAAAAAAGAAGCGATTTCTCGGATTCGGATTTCTTAATAGTTACTTGAGTAATCGAGGCTGCGAAAATGCACGCTTTTTATGCATCAGACCAATGGAACTCATATGTCTATGGCAAAGGATGAGCGACGGATTCATTGTGGATTCGCTTAAAGTCTGATTATTGTTTTGACGTCTGTGCGTTAGGTATTAAACTTGTCATTATAAGCTATGATGTGACTATCTCCGCTGGAAAGCTAGGTTGCAGAAGTGATTCTACTTGGAGATCATATTCATAGAAATTTTACGTTTCCTGATAGACTCTCATTTCGACAATCAGAGAGAGGTCTAACATATTTTAGTTGAATTAAATTTTTATATCTCTAAATTTGATTTTTTTTTGCAGTGTGCTTGCACAATTTTTAAAAAATTTGCATATTTGCTCTTCTAAATTTAGAATGGTTTATCAAGCTTTTTACTTATACACGCTCTGAGGTTTGTGTTTTTTGTGCAAAATGTGAAAGAAAAAATAAATAACATTTTATTAAGTACATTCACACATGGGTTATTAAACTAGATATTAATATTGAATTAAATCATATTTAGAAAAAAGTCATTTATCAAAAAGTAAGAAGTGGTGTTTTCCAAATAATTTTTAATAAGTTTCCTTCTGTCTTCTATCATTTAGTTAAGCCAAATTCTAAATCAGGCTGCTTCCTACAGTGTATTACCAAAAATTATCTTAGAGCTCACATCCAAATCAACACAGAAAGCCCACATCGATCAAATAACCGTTTTATTGGTCCTCATCTTTAGTTCCTTTGCTGCGATGAAAATTTCTTTTGTGAAATGCTCGTTGATACATTCCAACTCAGCTACGCCGATGACATTGAGGCAGTCACTGCAACCCAAGTCAAAGAAGAAGCACACAGAAAGCTCGATCAGAGCACGGTATACATAAAAGGATAACTAGGCTAGCGTCGGCTGCAATTGTAAGCAGAATAAATAAATTAATGCTCTTACCAAAAAAAGCATATCTATGCCGCTGTTGTTGTTGTATTAACGATAAATACACTCCCGAAGGTTTGGGAGTGTTATCGATGTTGATGGGGCCTTTGCCGGATATAGATCCGGTAACAAAGCACCATAAAGGTACTAGCCCGACCATCTCGGACACGATTAATATGAACACATTAAACTGTCGAGACCATCCCGCCCCACCCCCTAGTGCCATGAGGAACTTCGGGTCGCCAGAGCATCGCCTGCTAAACATGTGTATGATATCTTCCATATTTGTAACAGGATTACCCTCGCGTAAGTGAGGTGGACAATTGGCGCTTATCAACCTTATCACTTGAATCCATATCCACGCTACTGCACGGTTTCGCCTTGCGGTGAAGAATCGCCAAAACCTTCTAACAACTGAATATCATACATATATTCTGGATACGGTGCATTAAGTGGAGGCACTTACCAGTCATAGAAGGCGCTACTGAAAAAATATCCTCCGAACTATGCGCCCAGGATGTAAGAAGGCGCAAAAAAGTTCTTGCCCTAGACACCAGGATGTCAACTTTTACTCTGTTACAAGACTGTTGGGAAAATTAGCCACGAGGCAGATGGACAGCGATACTAAACACATATATTAAAGTAAAGTAAAAATATGTGGGAAAATCCAAAACATCCTCCAATTAAAAATTCGTGAAAAATCAATATGAATTGTGTGTGACCCATAATTTGAACGTTGTTCGAAACAGTATGATTGAGCTACAAAACTGCATACAAAACAAGCAAGGAAGGTTAAGTTCGGGTGTAACCGAACATTACATACTCAGTTGAGAGCTATAGTGACAACAAAAGGGAAAATAACCATGTAGGAAAATGAACCGAGGGTAACCCTGGAATGTGTTTGTATGACATGTGTATCAAATGAAAGGCATTAAAGAGTATTTTATGAGGGAGTGGGCCATAGTTCTATAGGTGACGCCATTTAGGGATATCGCCATAAAAGTGGACCAGGGGTTACTCTAGACTTTGTTTGTACGATATGGGTATCAAATTAAAGGTATTAATGAGGGTTTTAAAAGGGAGTGGTGGTAGTTGTATAGGTGGTCGCCTTTTCGAGATATCGCCATAAAGGTGGACCAGGGGTGACTCTAGACTTTGTTTGTACGATATGGGTATCAAATTAAAGGTATTAATGAGGGATTTAAAAGGGAGTGTTGGTAGTTGCATATGTGAAGGCGTTTTCCAGATATCGACCAAAATGTGAACCAGGGTGACCAGAACTTCATCTGTTGGATACCGCTAATTTATGTATATATGTAATACTACGAACAGTATTCCTGCCAAGATTTCAAGGGTTTTTATTTCAACCTGCAGAACTTTTTCATTTTCTTCTACTTAATATGGTAGGTGTCACACCCATTTTACAAAGTTTTTTTCTAAAGTTATATTTTGCGTCAATAAATCAATCCAATTACCATGTTTCATTCCTTTTTTCGTATTTGGTATAGAACTATGGCATTTTTTTCATTTTTAGTAATTTTCGATATCGAAAAAGTGGGTGTGGTCATAGTCGGATTTCGGCCATATTTTATACCAATTCAAAGTGAGTTCGGATAAGTACGTGAACTGAGTTTAGATATAATTTTTGCTCAAGTTATCGTGTTAACGGCCGAGCGGAAGGACCGACTGTCGACTGTGTATAAAAACTAGGCGTGGCTTCAACCGATTTCGCCCTTTTTCACAGAAATAAGTTATCGTCCTAGAATCCAAGCTCCCTACCAAATTTCACAAGGATTGGTAAATTTTTGTTCGGCATGGCATTAAATGAAAAAGGCTGAGCCACGCCCATTTTAAAATTTTCTTTTATTTTTGTATTTTGTTGCACCACATCATTACTGGAGTTGAATGTTGACATAATTTACTTATATACGGCAAAGATATACATTTTTTGTTAAAATTTTACTTAACATTTTTTTTAAGTGGGCGTGGTCGTTTTTGGCCGATTTTGCTCATTTTTATTAGGCATACATATAGTAATAGGAGTAAACGTTCGTCAAATTTCATCATGATATCTTCAACGACTGCCAAATTACAGCTTGCAGAAAACTTTTAAATTACCTTCTTTTAAAAGTGGGCGGTGCCACGCCCATTGTCCAAAATTTTACAATTTTCTATTCTGCGTCATAAGTTCAACTCACCTACCAAGTTTCATCGCTTTATCCGTCTTTGGTAATGAAGTATCGCACTTTTTCGGTTTTTCGAAATTTTCGATATCGAAAATAATGGACGTGGTTATAGTCCGATATCGTTCATTTTAAATAGCGATCTGAGATGAGTGCTCAGGAACCTACATACCAAAGTTCATCAAGATACCTCAAACTTACTCAAGTTATTGTGTTAACGGACGGACGGACGGACGGACATGGCTCAATCAAATTTTTTTTCGATACTGATGAGTTTGATATATGGAAGTCTATATCTATCAACCAACCGTTATCCAATCAAAGTTAATATACTCTGTGAGCTCTGCTCAACTGAGTATAAAAATGTTGATAGAAGTACAAACAAAATTAGCTCAAATTTTCGAATTTTTCGAAAAAGTTTGTGAAACTGAAACTATGCTTGTTCTTAAAAAATCGAAAAATGAAAAAGGGGAATTAAGTTGAAGAAATTTTTTAAAAACTGCCACTGCTATTTTTTTGTTTGCTGGTGTATATGCATGTGTCATTCGAGCTTTCAGGGTACATATTTTTCAAAAAAAAACAAACGATGAAAACTTTGCATTGAAATAAACCAATCTTAATATTAGCTAAAACATATAGACGTACAAATCTATCAACTTGTGCAAATAAATATCAGAATTCGATCCCAGCTAAGTAAAAATATCCCTTTTCTACACTTTTTTTCAAGTTCGTACGTGATACGTATATACATACATACATAAACAAAAAAAAATCACTGAAATTGACGTAATTTGTGGTAAAGCTATTTTTGTAAAACTCAAATCATTTGGAAACAACAGAGAACAGTCGCATTGAATTTGATTTTCTTTTGCAACGTAAAAACTGAAATGTATACATACATACACATTTCAATTTGCATATGCATGTGCTTTCGTTCTATTTAAAACACAATTGGTTTTTTTTATTTATTTTTTTTTGACAAACTTTTTTTTGTTTTTTGTGTTGCTGCATGTTAGTGGCATTGAAAATTGTGATACAAAGAAATTCTAGGTGTTGGGCAATGCATCATCACAGAAATTTCAGGTGAGACAAATATTTCTCGAATGATGCATAAAGCATACTCTCAGTGTCGAAATACGTGGGTAGATCGCACGATCAATGGGATGAATTGAAGAAGTTGATCACAGTTGTGTGACAAATTTCAAATGCATATATGTATATTTTATTTATTGTCTATGTGTTCATGTATTAATATTAAATTTATAATAATTAGATAACAAATGACACAGAAATACGATTCAGATATTTCTAGCCAAGCAGTGCTAATTGGCCTAGATGTTTGTATGTACATTAGGGTGGCCCTTATTTTCCAAAGTCTTACTATCTCGATCTCACCCCTAGAAATATGCGAATAGCCTAAAAACTAGAATATACAAAATTTTAGGTCAATCGAAAAAGGGTTAGAGGTGAGCGCAAAGAGCTTGAAGTCCTGAAAAATTACGGATTTCTAAAATTTGGTCAACCTTACTTCATTTGTTACGGCGAAACGTAATTTTTCGTATTATTAGTAAGTTCTAGAGATATTTGACTTTCAAATAAATCTAAAACAACAAAAATTGGTCAAATAATAATAAACTTATAAAATAAATTATGCCTTAAACACGGTATCATTACTTAAAGAATGTGTATATAATGAGTATACGTAAATGAGTTTGTTTCAATTTTTTTTATTATAACTTTTTTGAAAATACATTTTTAAAACATATTCATATATCTTGTGAAACTTTAGCGGACACGGTGTATAATATGATATTATTTCCTAGGATCTAATTAATGATGGTTTAGTATGTGATTCAAATTGTTTTTTGTAATCACTTACAACTTGTAATAAATATTGTTTTACTTGTTCGTCATTTGTAAAGTATTCTATATATTCTTTCCATAAGCTTTACTCCCGGTTCTGTTGTGTCGTTAACTACTTTTATATTTATAACAGTATCCTTAGCTTTTTTGTAGGTTTCTGTATCCCCCCAGTATAGTGGATCTACCTCCAGAAATTGAGATGATATCCCAAACCGACCAACAAACTCAATTGTATTTCCTGTTACAAAATCGTGTAGTTCTTTTTCTGTGAATTTATTGTTCACTGGGCCTTAAGTGGAACCTCTTTAAATTTTCTCTTTCCTTGTCGCAGTTGTCTATGCTTTTGATTTTTGCACAATTTTTTCTTCATGGTACAAGAAACGTCATTATCGAACAATGCCAATGCAATACATTCTTCAGACAGGTAACATAGGTGGTTACAAAACTTTTTATTGCAATGTCAGATATTTTTTATTAACATTTCTGTATTTATAAATTTCTTTAATAAAAGATATGTCTTGAAGAGGTGCTCTATGAGGATTGGTACAGTTAAAACAAAGCTTAACATAGAATTGTATAATAAACGCGCATATACTTGCTATCGAATTCTCTTCATAATCCGTTAGTTTAAACTTTTCACGAAATAAATAGATTTTTAAGCAATAAAATGCCTTAGACATCCACCGAGCATGATGAGTGGGCCTTGGTATACGAAACTTTATGCCATCACTTGCTCCCAGACATATAGACGTTAATTCCAATAATTCCCTATAGTCATCTCTTACTATTTTCCTTTTCAACTCTTCCTTAGAGAAATTAAGAATAGTATCTTTGCTTAAAAGTAATTTCAATTCAATATTTTGTAGCAAATATCTAAAACTTTTTTTCTATATGTTTTTCCAATTTTCTTGAAATCGCCGAAATAACTGAACGTCCTTACTAGTACTTATTTACTGGAAAATAACTCTTAGCAAAAATTCATAATATGATGACGACAAGGTAGATACAAAAGTTTTGGCTCAAGTTTTTTTTCTAATAACGTTGCAGCTCCTTTTATAACGCCTGTGCTAACCGATGTCGTATCAAAACAACAGGCCACAATATCATCCTTCAGATCCCATTCAAATAACAGTTCATACAACGTATCAGCTATTTCCGAGCCTGTTGCAGCATATAATTTTGGAGCTCCTATTAACTGTTCGCCATTATTGTAAGTAACAACAACTGGAAGTCGTTCCACCTTTTCACTACCTGTTATTTCGGGTATTGGTTTTCCATCCCAATGCAAAGTGCCGCAATTTATCTATTTAAAAAACCTACTATTCAAAATTTGTTCAGTCAAGTGTAGTATAGTTTTAATAAGAAAATGTCAAAGAAATTTGTTGTAGTTGTTTGCAATTTTAAAATATATATTTTCATTTCTTTATAGTTTTTTTTTAAATTTCTTTTCGACATGCTTGTTGCAAGAACAAGTTGCAGTGCAGGCTTAAATTTGTTGTGCCATCACGCATTTCGAAAGAAAATGCATAAAAAATATATGTGTATACTTTTTTTCAATAAATAAACTTCAAGTTTGGCTTCAAGGGATATATGTATTTGTGTATAAAAAAGTTTACTTGAGCGTTTTTTACCCGAATACCACGATTCACTGATAAACACATTGCACAGACTTAATTTAACTCTGTTACTGATCAACCGATTTTGAAGATTGTGGCCATTTTAGAAAACTAAGAAAATACAGATCTTTTTACGGTATGGAAAAGCAGTAAATTAGTAAAGGGTTTAGAAATATGGAAGCCTGAAACACGAAATTGTAAAAATTCGTAATTTTTAAGGATTGCAAGCCCTTTGCGCCACCTCTAAATCTTTTTTGATTGGCCTAAAACTTTGTATATATTCGTTTTTGAGTTATTCGCATATTTTTAGGGGAAGAAATCAAGAATCCAAACACTTTTTTCCCTCCATACAACGAAGGGCCACCCTAATTTACATACATACATATGTTCGAGTTATGATGCGATTGCGCTATGACATGGCCATGTGATATTTTAATTACAATGAATTTGAAATGTTGACAGACGAACTATTGACTGATTTGCATATAAATGAAGAAAATTTTAATAATTGAATATAGAATAAGTTTCAAATTAATTAATAAAATGAAAAAAAAATTACTTATAAAATGACAGAAGAAATAATAAACAAATTAGGAATGTGCTTTGGATTCCACGTGTTTCAAAATTTAATATAAATTCATCAATAATTTCTTTTATTAGTTAGTTAATTGTAAGCGATTAAATTATTTAAAATATACAAATAGCCTTAATTAATCATTCAAAACTGAATTTAATAAAAAAAAGTTGACTTATTTTCAAAATGTTACCTTACGAATCATAAACTCTATTTAGCCATTGACTATTTATTTATAATAAACTAAATAATTAATCACTAATTTTGTTCACTAGAAATCTATATTAGGTCAAGAATTATTTATTTGTATATAAGTTCCAATTTTTATTTACAGATTAATTTTTTATGCATGAATTAATCAATAAAATTTTTCAATCAAAAATACTTCAATTAAGCATTTTTGGTTTTATTTATGATGCTATTAATTGATCGAATTATAAAGTTTGATCAACCGCTCAACTATGACCTAACGTGACTAAACTTTGGATTAAAAGTAAAAAATTTTGCATTCCACTAATCAATTACAAAATTTAATTATTATTTAGTTAAATTCGTTGAATCGCCAAATGCCATATTTAGTAAGACATTTTTTATTTTAATCCCCTTTAAACTTGTTAACAATTTATATCAACTTACAAATGACTTATTTAAATAACGAGCAATAAAGTGCAATCAATTTTTTATTGAATTTTAAGCACTTAAATATTCCGCTGTTTTAAGCCATTGTTTAGATAAAAAAATTTTAAATCAACTTAGCCTGAAATTTTCAAATTAACTTAGTCAATTACTTTATAATCAAATCATACATAACCTGACCAATTTTAAAAATAATAAAAAATGAATGTAAGCTAAAAAAGATTTAAAAAATACGTTGAACGAATAGGTAAAGCATAGAAAGTGGGAGTAACTTGAGTAATAACATTATACATATTTTTGCTAGATGAATTAATTTTCTTTTTGATTAATAGCAAAATTCATCACTCTAGAAAATTCCCTTTTTTGTTAATAAAAAATTTAAAATTAGTCGATTAAAGGAGATTTATCAAAATTTTGAGCATTGATTTGATCGCATATTAAGTTTTGTTGTAAGCTATAGAAATGGCATTGCAGTGAATATGAGTAGCTAAAGTAGAAATAGTGTAAGTGACTTTATTAATCACATTATTAATTTTTTGATAAATCAATTAGTTCGCCTTTAGATTATCTACAAAATTTATCACTTGAGAAAACTTTAAGTTTTTATTAAACAAAAATCAAATAAATCAACTAATCGAGATTAATCAAAATTTGTATTGTTTGATTAATCGCTTATAAAGTTTAGTTGCAGAGAAATGGGAAGTTACTTGATTAATTACTTTTGTGACTGCATAGATAGTGGAATCTTAATCAATCACTTGATTCATTTTTTTCAATAAATCAATTATTTTGCTTTTTGATAAGTAGAAAACGTCATCTTTTTTGTATTCCAAAATTTCGACTAGTCAAATAATCGAGTATTTTAAAAAAGAGATAAGCCAAAATATTAGTAATTTATTAATCGTATTAAGTTTTGTTCTTTTCTAAGTGCTGAATTTAATGTTAAATAAATTGATGAATATTTCCAACATTCAGTATATGCGAGGTCTTTATTGACTACCCAGCTCAACCTATGTAAATTAATTTTTTTTTAAAAGTCACTTCAAATTTCAATATACTCTCCAAAAAAGCACATCCCTAATTGTTACTTGAACACTTTCAAGTAATAATTTAATTACCATAGCAAAAACTTCAGACTTTCAAAACTTTATTGTATTTTATTTCTTGACCAAGAAAATATTAAAAAATGTTCAAATAAATAATTCTGATTTTGAAAATTAGTTTTTTAAAGTTTGAAGTTTATGCTTTCATTTCTAAATGCAGCGTAAATAAACAAAAATTTTAATGTTAATTCTCACAAACACTTACTTGTTCTGCTGTAATGATGATCATAGATGGCACGTGGCGAGTAGCCATAAGTGTCTCTGCTCACTGGCAAATATCTGTAACCGGACGAATTTACGCGCTCATTAGCAGTAACGGGCTCATCAAAAATGCTCCTGAATGTGAGTGGCGAGTCAATGTAGGCGCTGTAGGGGCGGCTACTATACCTTGGAGTTTCATGAGCACGGATATCTTCGGAACCTGAAATTATACGAATAATAAAAGGAAATGATACATTTTTGAAATTTATCAGTATTAGAATCTGATTAAGCGACGGGAGGAAGGCAAACGAAATGTAACAACTTGCTGTGTATGCCAATGCGTTAACCCATATGTGAAATCCCATTTTCTTAACTCTAAAATCAAGCTTTCTACATGAGAAGAGTTTGGTGTACTCTTAAGTTCTAAATGTCTAACGCTGACGGATTAACCCACTGGTGACCTTTTTCGTTTTTAAAACGGTTTTATTTAGCTTGACTTGACAGGCTGGCTGGTTGGCTGGCTGGATGGCACTGGTAATTGAAATTTAAGTAACTTTCCGATAAGCTACAAGCTTGAAACTTGGAATATAGTTCAGAACCCGATGACAATACAATAAAACGAAAAAATCGCCGCTAGGTGGCGCAAGGATCGATATATTCAAAAAAATTGTATTTGTGGTCCGATTTGGTCCATATTTGGAACACATAATACTACATGAATAAAAGTAACTATGAGTCCGATTTGGCTCATATTTGAACAAATATTACATACAGTCCGGTAGAAGTGACAACAAAATATTTTGGAGTTGGAAGATGGACAGGCATACGTGGCGCGGAGTCAAATAAAGTCTTTGGGAGGATTATGTATTGAGGACTTAGATTGTAACAAATTGTCAGGCAAGAGTCCGTGTAATAATGATTCACTAAATGAACTAAATAGAATGAGAAATATTAGGCAATTAAATAAAGACTAAAAACTTGAAAAAAATAATATAAAAAAAATCTTAGTTAAACGGTTTTATTGAAAACAATACTTACATGAAGTAATAATAATACTAAAAGGTAGAAAGTAATTAGCTACTAGTCGTCACCTCATCAAAAGCATTGGACGCATCAAATTTCTATTGATGGCCATAAGTAAGACCACCTGAACCTTAATCAGGTTATACTACGACACACATTTTTAGAAATTTCACGCTCCCAACGCCTTTATTTAATTGTCTGTCAATGCCCTACATTAATGAGCAGTGTGATGACTAGTACCTAGGACCTACCTAATTATTTTCCAGCTTTTAGTATTATTATTACTTCATGTAAGTATTGTTTTCAATAAAATCGTTTAACTTTAAAATTGTTTTTAATTATTCTTTTTCTTTTTGCTCGACAGCATTGCCTTTGAGGTAGCAAAACATGCTTTTTACATCATTTATGGCCATGCATTAACCCATTATTGGCCCTTCTCTCTTTTCGAACCTCTCAAATCGAGTTCTATACATAATAATTTCCATACCTACTTTTGTGTTTTATATATATGTAGCGTCTTACGTTCTTCATGCTACTGCATTAACCCATTAGTGACCTATTTCTTTTTTCTAATATATGAAATCAAATACCGTACATCAGAATCGCTCTTAACTAGCAACGCTCATGCATTAACTCTAAATCTCTAAAATTAAATTCACTATATCATATCGGTTGATGTACCCCCTAGATATTATTTGGTTAGGAGTTTAAGAGATTAATAGTGACTTATTTTGTTTCTGTTTGTTTATATCTGCTATCAAATTCTTTTACATGAGAAATGCTTAAATTACATATCAATAAAACGAATGATGTTACTTTCATAAAATTCCTTACCTAACACAGTTATAACATATATTAATCCTTAGGGGTCACTAACATTATTACAATTTTTTTTGCAATTTCCAAATGTGCGAAGCAGCAAAATACAGAATGCCGAAAAGATAGTGCCATATTTATTCTTTGTATGAAAATTACTGTACACATCAATAAAATGTATTTGACATTAGCTAATAAGAGTCACGCATTAACCCGTTAGTGACCTATTTGTACCAAAGTTCTATTTGTTTTTGTTTAAGCTCCGCTAAGTAAATTTTATTTCATTGAGTCATAGTTGGGCATATTGTTACTTTCTTAAGGTAATCCATTCGACAATAAACTACAAAATCTTCTGAATTTTTTTCATTTTAATTTTCCAAAGCAAAGTATTTTGTATACAAACTTAATGTACATGTATTCGTAAGAATACTTTTTCGAACATAAACACAATACATGCATGCTATTGTTAAGTAAAATAAAATTCTTTTAGTGTTTTATATGTATGGCTTTTCCGCTTTGTTTATTCGCTATTTTTCAATTTTGGATATTAGCCAAATTTTCACGATGCGAAAATCTCAACGCATATCTTTGCAGTAATGAAAGTTTTCGGCTGATTTGTCGTAAAGTTTACACATATTTTGTTTATACTGACGTGTAGAATTTCGTATAACATAAATGTATCATATATATATGTATGTATGTACATTAGGGCGGGTCAAATTGTATGGGGAAAAATGGGGAAAAACTTCAGGTGCACATCCAGTTTCTGAACTGAATCCGAATTTGACATTTATTTTCATGTATTTTATTTGTGAGAGCCGCTATTCGGATTGGAATATAAAATTTTCTAACAAAATTAGGGAGGCTGGAAATTCATTTAAGACCTATGGTCCCATGGACTATTTTACTCAGTATGACCCATAAATTCAGAAACTGTATGTGCCTTTTCAACAATAAATTTGGCCTACCCTAATGTACATATATGAATATTTTTTAGAAATTATCATTTTATATCGTTAAAGCTATTAAAAAAACACAGAAAACACTGAAAAAATGCCATCCAAAAAAATTGTAGTTAATTGACAGGGTTGTAGCGCAGTTTCAAAAATAGCGCAAATTTGATGTTTTTCGTTGGACTTGTTGCTATTGTACACAGTGCAAATGTATGTGTGCGTGGATGCAACACTTTATAATAAAAATCGAAAAAAGAAATGTTTTCGACAGCTCAACGATATAAGCAAAATATATTAAAATTATATTGTCAGCTGCAGATCAAAAGATCGTTGTCTATGTGGTGTTTTGTACTGTCTGTGTGTTTGTAGATACTTTTGTATACATGTACTTATATCAATATAAGTAATTCACACACATTTTTACGGCGCCTTGAAATTGAATATTTTAATTTCGTTTACTTTGCAATTACTACAAATTACACTGCACAATTTCGCACCAAAATAACCATGGTATTTTTGTGATAGATGGCCTAGCATAGATAAATTTTTCTCAATAAAGTTATATTCCAGTACGTCTAGTTTATTCTTAATTAGTATTTAAAATTTAAACTGGGAACAAGATGTACTTGGCCAAATGTGTATAGTCCTTCAGAGTTTAAGCTTTTGTCGGCATAAAACAAGTAACACTTCATACCAACACTGAGATATTCCATCACTTTTTACTTATTATTAAGAATTCATGAGCTTAACACCAGCTTATAATAATTGAATATTCAATTATTATGTTTTTTCTAAGAGAAACTGAAAAGAAAGGAAGAAACATCTACTGGCATATTGCGATGGTACCATCTCGAAAACCGCCACGTAATCATCATCAGGCAATTTCGACATTTTTATCCGCCGGCATAAGAAAGCTGATAAAATTTGATGCCAAATGTTGCTTAAACTTTTCTCGGCACTTTTACTTCTGAGGTAAAAAAGTTATGCAAGGACTATGTAATCGTGAAAAGTTGATATGTTAAGCTCTTACACGAAACAACATTTTCTACGACACCAAAAATGTAACTCTTCCAAATTTTTTACAACTCGACCAAAGACCCTAATGCAAATAAAAAATAACTCAGAAGTGCTAGACTATAAGTTCGTTCAGCGCAAATGATCTACAGGAAACCCGTTTAATACTGCTTTACAAGGAAAAATTCTCATTTTGTTGTACTGTGCTACTATTTATAAACTACTGGCCTTGAGCTCAGTCAAGTACTGATTGTGCACTGACTAAAACATTCATACTGAGATTAAAAGTATACTCTGTACCCGTTCGATGGAATACTTTATACGATTATTGCAACACTTTAATATTTCCGAAAGACGAGAGTTGACTCACGCCCGAGCAGGCATCTTATTTGTTCTGAAAAGAGAGCTAAGCAACCTGTAGAGCGAAACTATCAGCATAGTCAGTACAACTTTCAATATTTTCTTTATGTAGTTCTGCTCACTTTGCCAAAAAGTTTTAAGTGATAAAAAAAATGTGAACTATTTAAGAACATTGCAAAATTATTGTAAATAAGGTATTGGCCTTGAGCTCGTTCAGCATTGCTGCTATACAGAACAGGCAACCCAAATGGATGAATTCCATACATGAAAGGGGCTGAACAATAATCTTATCCCATTCGTAATTTCCAAATAATGCGCTGTATAAGATATGAAATATATAGTGAACAGATGTACATACCTAAACTATTTTAAGATAAATATAAAAAAATGGAAAAAAACTCCCTTATCTGAACGATCGGTTGTATGGGATATATATTATATATAGCTCCGATCCAAATGATTTTTACAGGAAATCTTCTATGATATATTAGAATAAACATCACCAAGTTTAACGTTTTATATTGGAAATTAAGGGAGAAATGGCCAAAAATCTTTCTATCTGAACGATCGGTTGTATGGGATATAACTATATATAGCTCCGATCAAAATGATTTTTTCAGGATATCTTTTTTGATATATTAGAATATATATCACCGAGTTTCACGTTTATACTTTCTAAATTGCGACAGGAATGACCAAAATCGTCTTATCTGAACGATCGGTTGTATGGGAGATATATGTTATAGTGGTCCGATCCTACCGATCCGACAAATGTCTAATATAATACAAAAATACATCCTTGTGCCAAATTTCATTGAGATATCTCAAAATTTGAGGGACTAGTTTGCGTTCAAACAAACAGACGCACAGTGTTCCGTGTAGAACAAGCTAGCTGGACAAAAACAAAGTTCTTATTCCAAGAAAAGTGTACTGAGAAATGAAAGAAAACAAACAAAATAACGGGATTTTGCTTTTTTTTTATATTTTTCCCCATATATATTGAGTGATTGAAGTAAGAAGGCAGGAGTGACCGTAAAATGCATTGGTTAATTTGCAAAATTCTTGTTGAATATTAAGCTTCATATTTCCTTTAAGTGAACACTTTTATATAATTTTTTTGATGGATTCTAAGCTCGAAGGTAAGTAAAATTTTTGAATAGTAATTCTTTCGCAATTAGAGTATTTTCAATATATTTAACATTCCGTTATTAAGAAGAAGGGTATTTTTTCTCTATATTTTTAACTTTAGGGACAAAAAAGTTACATACATCCGCGGACATCCGGACTAGATTTTACATATGTTATAGTCGGAAGTATTTCTAATAGCAGAAAGAAAAAACTATTGCGAATTCTTTGCACATCTATTTTAATTTTTTTTTGTAGATTTAGTTAACTCTACATATAAAATAGGATGTATGTACGTACCAGCTCCGAGGAGATATTTGAACCTTTAAAGCAGATCTACAAACGGCAAAACCAATCCCAGGTACAGGGAACAAACACGTAGCCATAAAACACACAAGAATAATCGCGCAAAGTCAACAAGAGCACACCAAAAGCAAAAAGGCGAAGATCACTGACTTCAACCTGCCACAACCTACCACACCAGTCACCAAGGCATAAAAACAGGTACATACAAAGCAATCCTAATGCAGGTATAACCACACAGGAACGCTAGACAAAACAACCCCATTTGGTAGCATCTACGCCAATAACTGAATGTAATATAAATACTGCACAACTTGGATTGATAGTAGATAAACCAAAACCAGGTTTCGGCAATACCAATGACGGCAACACTGTTCGTAGGGTTTTTCGAAAATTCTGAGGCTAGTGCTGAGATTATGGAATTGGATGTTACGCTCATCAAAAGATTCGACACTCTCCTTCGCGCATTAGCATCATAAATATCTGAAGATTTGAAACATTTGCGGTCGAGACTAAAAAACTATACATAGATCTCTACCATGGTTTAATATGCCTGTTACAGTTCATAAAATCTTCGTGCATAGTACTGGTATTATAAAATCAGCAATTTTACCTATTGGTCAACTTTCTTAGGAATCACAGGAAGCCCGTAACAAAGATTTGAGACGATTCAGGGATGATAACACACAAAAGCAGTAGCGTGAAGCCACGAATAGAGATCTTATGAATATGTTGCTTATAACATCGGATCCTTTAGTTAACAGTTTTAGGGAGATACCTAAGAAAAAAATTAAAAGTCTGACTTCAGAAGTCTTAAATTTACTGCCCCCGATAATGTTGAGGAGTCAATAAATACCCCAGTTGTTTCAAGCTTTCACAGTAGTGTTGCTGATGCTCATGACTATTCCACAAGTAACTCATCGAATGAAAGTGATGATAGCGAATAATAACATACCCTACAAAAAATGTTGGATTACGTGTTCCATTTTCTCATGTTGGAGTACTCTAACAATACTCCTTGCAATGCGTTTGGGGACCATCACCCGATCATTGCTCGTTTTTTAACGATCGTGATCACGACACGATGACGATCGAACAGAGTTGCCAAAAGTAAAATATTGCATGCAAATAAACTGATAATAAAATTTTACTATGACAACTCTGATAAAATGCAACCGTGCACTGGTTTTATGTATACATACTATAGTATGATTTTGTATGAATACAGATTAGTTTAGTAGACTCAGTTCGTCGCCCTGATCAATTCGGTGATACTTAATGGTGAGTCTATACTTCTATATTTCCTCAACGTTACAAACATCGGACTAAAATTAATATACCATTTCATGTTCATGAAAGGAATAAAAATAGAAGACCCAGTAGACGTTGTACTGCCCCCAATTTTGGTGTATCTGCATGATGTTTAGTAAGTTTTTATACTTCCCATAACACCTCTCCAGTTATTCGGTACCTTCTACCTTTCTCTCCCTGTCGGTGTTTCTTTATCCCTTCCTCTCTATCTCTCTCTCTGTTTTCATCCCTCTCTCAATATTCCTCTACTTCCCTCTCACCGATTTCTCTATCTCTCCATTTTCGTCTAAATCTGTCGCAGTCTTTATCAGTAAAACGCGATAACATGCGAAAAGATGTTGGCCTTCTCTTCCAATTTGCGTCGTGCTCCTTTTAATTTCTCCTAATGAGCTCTATGAACTTTACGCAGATACGAACATAGTACACGGAATAAAAGCTTAAAGGCTTCGCTGGCTAGGTCATAGGAAGTGGAAGACCTCCACTGGGTTGGAAGGTGTAGTTATCGTGAAAAAGGAATAGCTGATCGCTTAGATCGCCCGTTAAAGGTCAATAATGAAGATGATGATTTCTCCGCCTTATATATATTATCTAGGTGCGAATATATGAAACTATTGCAGAAAGTTACTTTCTTATTTTTTTTATAGTTTAAGCGCTTATCGTGCAAAAAGTGCGGCTTATACATATATGAGCGCAATTGTCATGGATGGATTGCTAAGGGTCTTACTTAGAATGTAGTGCATTCAAACAATGTGTCTTTTCCTCTTTTTATTTATGATATTTTTGACTCACCCTTCAGTGATCTGATGTACGACTGCCAGAATTTCGCCTTCTTGCTGGGGGACTCATTACGACCAATCATTTCCAAATGACTTTTAAACATTTGATGGATGTTCTGTAGCTTCTTTAAGAACAAGAAGTTTATTTTATGATTTAAAGTTTACGTAGGTTCGATGTCAATTTTCTCGTTCGCTGTAATAAAAAAAGAAAGGCAATTCATGTTAAAACACGCAGTGTTTGGCGATGAACTCAAAAAATGTACATATATATTAGGGTGGGTCAAATTTATTGTTGAATAAGGCACATCCAGTTTCTGAATCTATGGGTCATACTCAGTAATATTGTCCATGGGACCATAGGTCTGAAACGAATTTCGAGCCTCCCTAAATTTGTTTAGAAAATTGTATATCCCAATCCGAATAGCTGCTCTCACAAATAAAATACATGAAAATAAATGTCAAATTCGGATTTGGATTGGGATATAAAATTTTCTAACAAATTAGGGAGGCACGAAATTCATTTCAGACCTATGGTCCCGTGGACAATATTACTCAGTATGACCCATAGTTTCAGAAACTGGATGTGCACCTGAAGTTTTTTTCCCCATTTTTCCCCATGCAATTTGACCCGCCCTAATATATACTTATTTTACTTAAATTTTTATGTCATAAGTAGTTTTTAAGCATTTTAACTATTCCCAAACATTACTTTCTTCTTGTTTTCGTTTATTTGTAATTCTGCTTCTGTTGTGTTTTTTTTTGTTTTTTCAGATTGGCAAAGATAATTCTAGCAGAAAACT
Source organism: Eurosta solidaginis (assembly GCA_029619165.1). NCBI lineage: Eukaryota > Metazoa > Arthropoda > Insecta > Diptera > Tephritidae > Eurosta > Eurosta solidaginis. The sequence continues at coordinate 5,367 of JARSSU010024182.1, read as the reverse complement.
TCTCATTCCTTAAGACGACAAGATCACCGTGCACTAAAATATTTTTTATTCAATACGAAAAATGTTCACAACTTTCAGAAATATTTTGGCAAATTCGCACACAAACAGACATATGTATGTATTTCATATAGATAATGCTCAAATATGAGTAAGTGGCAACAAAAATCATGAGACTGCCAAACGACGAATGTAGGCTAAAATAACAATACAGAAAGCTTTATTTGCGAGCGTGTGGAAATAGTCCGAATCAGTAGATGAAGCCAAATGCTCAAAGCTTACAGAAAATTTAAATGCACATACATGTACTGTATGCCGTCACTAAGGGTGCTTAAGTGTTGGTGAAAGTATTACTCTTGCTCTCACGCTGATCGTGCTGCTGGCATTGTTGGTGCTGCAGGCATAAATGTTGGTTGTGGTGGTGTTGGTGAGGACGTGGATTTTAGGCTGAACGTATAGCTATATATTGTGTAGCCTATTGGTAAAGCCGATTGGCAGCGTTCAACAAGACGTGCGGCAGCTAAAATTTATGGTTATTTTTAAATGTCCTTGAGATGAATATGTTTCACTGTGCGCCAGTATTTGAATGAATTAAGAAATCGCTGCTTTTTCGATTTGAATAAAGCTGACACCAAGTCGCATGTATGCCTAGGTCAAAATACGAATGTGATTATGATACAATGGCGCTGCGGCCACTGTCGGTCGAGGCCGATCTCCTTGTGAGCGTTCCGAAATCTTTAGATATGCTTGATGACATATTTCAGATATTGATTTTCTAGGCTTCTTTTTTTTTTCGTTATTTTGTAGGCACATATTTCTTTAATGATGTAAGTATTAAGCGTGATATATATTCCTTTTAAATTAAATAAATAACTCTGTAATCCTCCGATGGGAGGCGGGCGTGGGCCTCAACCGTTGGTGTAATGGTTAGCAAAGCGAGCCTGTGCTCATTTGCACGTTGCTCTCTTCCGCCTATCACACCGTATGTGGGATGCCCTGGGTTTCACTCTCCACCGGTCAAAGACAACAACAATCGAATTTTAGAAACAAGGTTTTCAATTAGAAGTAAATTTTTCTAAGCGGGGTCGCCCCTCGCAGTGTCTGGCAGCGCTCCGATTGTCATTTCTCTTGCCATTGAAAAGCTCTCAGTGAAAACTCAGCTGCCTTGCAGATTCCGTTCGGAGTCGGCATAAACATGTAGGTCCCTCCGGCCATTTGGTTAGGGAAAATCAAGAAAGGACACGACACAAATTGGAAGAGAAAAGCCCCCCCCCGCTCGTGCGGCCTAGATTCTTCGGAGTTTATCGCGCGCTTACATTATTTTTTGTATGTTTTAAATACCCTCCGAAAAGATTTTAGGGCCGTGCTTTCTCCTTCCGATTTTCGTTGGCTTCTTTAATTTTTCCTATAAATTGGTGGGATAGGAAGCTACAGGTTTTACGCCTACTTTCGAACGCATTTTGCAAACAGTTGAGTTTTCACACCGAAAAGCCTGAACAGAAATACATTCGTGGAGTGTTTGCCTCCAAATCACTCTGAGGAGCCACCCCGCTTGGAAACCGTGTTTTAAAAAATGGTTTGATTGTTGCTTTGGGTCGCGGAAATTCTACCCAAGTTCTTCGGTGTGGGTAGGCGGAGCCCGCTAACATCACACCACTACCGGCCGCTAAAGTAAGAAGAAAGAAATCGATAACATTTTTTTCAGCGTAGTGCAATCTTTAGCTTGTGTCCAAACTATGGTCTATCTTATCCGTCAACTGTCTGACAAGAGAATGTTCAAAATGTTTACTTTTATGCGTTTTTGGGCAGCAATTTGACATGGATTTTTCAATATGGCTAGGCACACGGTCGGCTTTCTTCAGTGGGTTGACAGAATGAGATACAGTAGACTCACTTAAAAAATCGGGGGGGAATTTTCTCCGGTTTCTTATTTTAATTTTGAACGTCTATTGTCAGAAGATATCACATTGTTCTATCCAGCAATGATCTTAAGTGCCATGTAGCCAAATCGCAACCATATATCCGTTTTCATAGCCATCTTGAAAAAACGAAAAAATTGTTTGCAACGTCGCCATCGCAGTGGCATGTAATTTTCTTTTAATTTATTTTATTTGATTTTATTTACTTTCTAATCACTAACTATTTTTTATTTTCACTTTCTTTTATGGTTGTTTATTTTCACTCTTTTATTTAAATTTTAATTTTAGTTTATTTATTTCTTTTCATTTTTATTTTGTTGACTTCATTTTATTAGATTTTAACTTTATAATATTTTTTTTTATTCTACTTGAATTTATTTTTATTTTTATAACTATCATTCTATTTAATTTTTATTATTATTTTTTTATTGAGTAAAAAAAATTTGTTTGTTAAATTTATTTCCCCCTAGAATATCTTGCTTTATTTTTAATACGTAAACATCATACTTCGGTCGAAATCGACTACGGTACTATTTAAAAAGGGTATCAAGGTGTCTTCTGTTTAAAAAAAAATGTTTAAATTTGTACTATAAATTCTTTTTATGTATTTTAATGAGTAAGAACAAAACATTTTTAGCTTTTAATATTATATATACAAAAAATCAGCAAAAAACATAATATAATTTAGTGAAAAAACCAAAACAAAAACTGATGTTTTTTTGTTAAATAATTTTTTTTTTTTTTTTGCTTTTTTATCTGACAAACAGTTTTTTTTTTTGGGCAATGCATTTTTTTACTTTTTGATTTTAATTTACGTTATTCTTATTTTTAAGTTTATCTCCTTTGTTTATTTCGTTTTATATTATTTTTTATTATACCTTCTGTGGTTTTGTTTTTCCATAGTTTAGTTTTACTAATATTGAAAAAAATTTTTGGTTAATTTTGTAGCTTAAAAAATATCTTATATTTTGGTACGATTTTGTTTTTTGGTTTGTTGCTACTTTTTTATTTAATTTATGATGTTATTAACTCAGGGTTTTCCTAGTTTAGAAATTATTTTATTAGTTTAATTTCTGGTTTTAAATTCACAATTGTACTTTATAATCATAATTTTTTTTTTGCTTGTACTATCCTATATATTTTTTTTCTTCGTGCATTTTTTGGTTTAATAAGTATTTTGACTTATTTTCAATTTGGAAGTTTAATTTTGTTGTTTTACGTATTTTTAAATTCTCTCTTTTGTTTAACTGTTATATTTTCGAAATTTTCATAGCAAATTGTGTTTTCCCCAGCATAATCCCTAAGTTTTTTTTTTTACATTTTTTGCCTTATTTATTTTATTTATAAAAAAATTCTAGTATTATTTTTAATATTTTTTTTTATTTTTTTTTTTTTCTAATTGTTTATATATTATAGTTTTGTTTTGTTCTTTTTATTATTTAATGTATTTAATCTAAATTTTCATTTCTAGTTTTTGAGTTACGTTTTTTGACATGTTTTTTATGTATGTCCTCTATATTAAAAAAAACAACATAACATAAAAAATTACATTTTTTCTTCAGTCAATTTTTTCAACGAGTTCAAATCAAACACACTAACTACATATATTTGGTACTACGGGTGCGCCTCAAGACGGCCAAAACATTGCTTGTGTTGCGTTTGGCCGTTGGTTTTTTTCCTTTTGTTTTCTCCTTTTTCCATTTCTTGTTTTTTCCCTTTTTTTTTTTTTTCTCCCCCTTTCCCCCTCCTCCCCTTTTCTCCGATATTTCCGCGTCTCGCTGCTCTTATTTAATATGCTGAAAAAAAAAAGCCTTTTAGGTTTTTTAATAATATTGTTTCCCGGCCCGCTATCTTTTTCTTTTTTTTTTTTTTTTTTTTTTTTTTTGTTTTTTTGTTCTTTTTTTTTTTTTTTTTTTCATTCATTTTTTTCTTTTTTTCTTCCCCTTTTTTTTTTTTTTTTTTTTTTTTCTTTTTTTTTTCCCATGATGGCCATTTTTTGCAGACCGCCACCGAAGACAAAATTTTTTGAATAATTCACATTCTATTCGTTTCAATGTAAAACTTTTTTCATAATTTGTGTATCATTTTACAATCAAAATGAGAATTGTTTGCATATTAAGAAAGACAAATTACGTGGTCTCAAAAATATGATTTGTGTTGTTCTGCTGGCGTCGTCTATTTCTGTTGTTCTGTGCATTAAATTTATTTTAATATTTGCATAAACAAAAAATATTTTTTATAATTAAGAGATATTTTCGAAAACTTTTTTCAATTTTTTCTTGTATATAAATCGCAAATTTATTTGTGTGAATTGCTCTTTTTTCCCTCAACAATTATCGCACAGTAACAATTTTTTTCTTAGCAACATCAGTTCTTAAATTTTTTTTCATAAAGTTTACAAATTTTTTTTTTGTTTTATTACGCGATTTTTTTACGCAATTTCCTTTTCCACATTTTTTTTTTTTTTTTTGCACAAAAAAAAAGAAAATGCGCGGAAAAAAAAGCCCCGCTAGAAAAGAGCGAAAAAGCGCCGCACTCTTAATTTTTTTTGTGTTACAAAGTGCTTATCCCCTCTTCTTATATTCATATCCATTTTAGTGTTTTTTTTTTTTTTTTTTATATAGATCTTAGCAGTTTTTTCTCTTTGTTTTTTTTTTTTTTTTTTCATTTTAAAATTTTTCACTATTGATTAACAATGTTTTCACTTTCCCCCTTCTGTAAATCTGTTTGCTTTTTATTCCCCCTCTAAATTTTATATATTTTTTATTTTATTATTGCTAATTTTACAATTTTTAAATTAATTAATAATTTCTTATTTTCTTACAATAATTCTTATTTACTACACTCCTACGTAAAAATATAATAGCGATCTTAACTAAATCCCATCTATTTCCTCATTCCTCAACCACGAAAAGTTTTTTTTTCTCTTTTTTTTTCAAACTGTTCGATGTTGAAAATCAGTCTTCCTCAAACAAACATTTCATTTTTTCTCGTCTACTTCCACAGATATTTTCTTTAATGCTTTTAGTGTTATGAAATCTCACTCCACACATAGATTGTTGGCTGAGTCAACAAACCTCTAAACTCCACGACTCACATGACCTGCACCATCGCATAGTGTAACTTAACGGTTGTGGTGTGTATGCAAACATTAAAAAAAAGAAATGTTAATGTGTTTGTTTTTACGTGGCAAAAAAATGCTCTTTTATTTTTTTCTTTTTTTTTTTCTTTTTTTCGTTTTCTTCTTTTTTTTAAGCCCTTTTTTTTTTTCGCCAACGCCTCTTAAAGATTTTTTTTTTTTTTGTTATATTAATCTTATTGTATTTGTATTGTGTTCACCAATAGTTTCTCATTCAATTTTGTAATGCATATATCCTAAAATTGAATATAATATCCTAAGTAATTATCCTCTAATTTCCTTCCTCCCTTCTCCAGCAGTAACCTCGTCTCT
>JARSSU010024181.1:0-68926 GCA_029619165.1 Eurosta solidaginis | reverse complement strand
AGATGTTCGATACCCTGGGTCGCAGAACTTAGTACTTGCAAATATCTCGCTTCCATTGCTCGAGTTTCGCACTCAGTTCGAAGATTAACATCATGAAATTCTCCTCAGGTCTAGGCTTAAGTACTTTTTTGTGGTCTACACTGAGTTAAGGCTCGAGCAGTTGCTGAAACTTTGAACCGATAGGATATTAATGAAGCCAACTCGTTCATTTTATTTGGACTAACATTTGGGTCGCCGGCAACATCGATTCAAAGTTTAAAAAATTAACTTGCTCCGCCCTTTTAGACTTAGCTTTCACCACGATTCCTAAGCTGTAACTCCAGTCATAATTCACGTATTGTAAAAAAAAACAAGTAAGAAGGCTAAGTTCGGGTGTAACCGAACATTACATACTCAGTTGAGAGCTATGGAGACAAAATAAGGAAAATCACCATGTAGGAAAATGAACCTAGGGGTAACCCTGGAATGTGGTTGTATGACATGTGTATCAATGGAAGGTATTAAAGAGTATTTTAAGAGAGAGTAGGCCATAGTTCTATGGATGGACGCCATTTAGGGATATCGCCAAAAGGTGGACCAGGGCTGACTCTAGAATTTGTTTGTACGATATGGGTATCAAATGAAAGGTGTTACTGTGCATTTTAAGAGGGAGTGGGCCTTAGATATATCGGTGGACGCCTTTTCGAGATATCGCCATTAAGGTGGACCAGGGGTGACTCTAGAATGTGTTTGTACGATATGGGTATCAAATGAAAGGTGGTAATGAGTATTTTAAAAGGGAATGGGCTTTAGTTCTATAGGTGAACGCCTTTTCGAGAAATCGGCCATAAAGGTGGACCAGGGGTGACTCTAGAATATGTTTGTACGATATGGTATCAAATGAAAGCTGTTAATGAGTATTTTGAAAAGGAGTGATCCTTAGTTCCATATGTGGACGCCGTTTCGAGATATCGCCATAAAGGTGGACCAGGGGTGGCTCTAGAATGTGTTTGTACGATATGTGAATCAAATGAAAGGTGTTTCTAAGCATTTTAAGAGGGAGTGGGCATTAGGTCTATAGGTGGACGCCTTTTCGAGATATCGCCATTAGGGTGGGCCAGGGGTGACTCTAGAATGTTTGTACGATATGGGTATCAAACGAAAAGTGTTACTGAGCATTTAAGAGGGAGTGGGCATTAGGTCTATAGGTGGATGCCTTTTGGAAATGTCGCCATTAGGGTGGGCCAGGGGTGACTCTAGAATGTGTTTGTATGATATGGGTATCAAATGAAAGATGGTATATGAGTATTTTAAAAGGGAGTAATCCTTAGTTCTATAGGTGGACGCCTTTTCGAGATATCGCCATAAAGGTGGACCAAGGGTGACTCTAGAATGTTTGTACGATATGGGTATCAAACGAAAGGTGTTACTGAGCATTTTAAGAGGGAGTGGGCATGAGGTCTATAGGTGGACGCCTTTTCGAGATATCGCCATTAGGGTGGGCCAGGGGTGACTCTAGAATGTTTGTACGATATGGGTATCAAACGAAAAGTGTTACTGAGCATTTTAAGAGGGAGTGGGCATTAGGTCTATAGGTGGATGCCTTTTGGAAATGTCGCCATTAGGGTGGGCCAGGGGTGACTCTAGAATGTGTTTGTATGATATGGGTATCAAATGAAAGATGGTACTGAGTATTTTAAAAGGGAGTAGATCCTTAGTTCTATAGGTGGAGGCCTTTTCGAGATATCGCCATAAAGGTGGACCAGGGGTGACTCTAGAATGTTTGTACGATATGGGTATCAAACGAAAGGTGTTACTGAGCATTTAAGAGGGAGTGGGCATGAGGTCTATAGGTCGATGCCTTTTCGAGATATCGTCATTAGGGTGGGCCAGGGGTGACTCTAGAATGTGTTTGTATGATATGGGTATCAAATGAAAGATGGTAATGAGTATTTTAAAAGGGAGTAATCCTTAGTTCTATAGGTGGACGCCTTTTCGAGATATCGCCATAAAGGTGGACCAAGGGTGACTCTAGAATGTTTGTACGATATGGGTATCAAACGAAAGGTGTTACTGAGCATTTTAAGAGGGAGTGGGCATGAGGTCTATAGGTGGACGCCTTTTCGAGATATCGCCATTAGGGTGGGCCAGGGGTGACTCTAGAATTGTTTGTACGATATGGGTATCAAACGAAAGTGTTACTGAGCATTTTAAGAGGGAGTGGGCATTAGGTCTATAGGTGGATCGCCTTTTGGAAATTCGCCATTAGGGTGGGCCAGGGGTGACTCTAGAATGTGTTTGTACGATATGGGTATCAAATGAAAGATGGTAATGAGTATTTTAAAAGGAGTAATCCTTAGTTCTATAGGTGGACGCCTTTTCGAGATATCGCCATAAAGGTGGACCAAGGGGTGACTCTAGAATGTTTGTACGATATGGGTATCAAACGAAAGGTGTTACTGAGCATTTTAAGAGGGAGTGGGCATTAGGTCTATAGGTGGACGCCTTTTCGAGATATCGCCATTAGGGTGGGCCAGGGGTGACTCTAGAATGTTTGTACGATATGGGTATCAAACGAAAAGTGTTACTGAGCATTTTAAGAGGGAGTGGGCATTAGGTCTATAGGTGGATGCCTTTTGGAAATGTCGCCATTAGGGTGGGCCAGGGGTGACTCTAGAATGTGTTTGTATGATATGGGTATCAAATGAAAGATGGTAATGAGTATTTTAAAAGGGAGTAATCCTTAGTTCTATAGGTGGAGGCCTTTTCGAGATATCGCCATAAAGGTGGACCAAGGGTGACTCTAGAATGTGTTTGTACGATATGGGTATCAAACGAAAGGTGTTACTGAGCATTTTAAGAGGGAGTGGGCATGAGGTCTATAGGTCGATGCCTTTTCGAGATATCGTCATTAGGGTGGGCCAGGGGTGACTCTAGAATGTGTTTGTACGATATGGGTATCAAACGAAAGGTATTACTGAGCATTTTCAGAGGGAGTGGGAAATATGTCTATAGGTGGACGCCTTTTCGAGATATCGCCATTAGGGTGGGCCAGGGGTGACTCTAGAATGTTTGTACGATATGGGTATCAAACGAAAGGTGTTACTGAGCATTTTAAGAGGGAGTGGGCATTAGGTCTATAGGTGGACGCCTTTTCGAGATATCGCCATTAGGGTGGGCCAGGGGTGACTCTAGAATGTGTTTGTACGATATGGGTATCAAATGAAAGGTGGTAATGAGTATTTTAAAAGGGAGTAATCCTTAGTTCTATAGGTGGACGCCTTTTCGAGATATCGCCATAAAGGTGGACCAAGGGTGACTCTAGAATGTTTGTACGATATGGGTATCAAACGAAAGGTGTTACTGAGCATTTTAAGAGGGAGTGGGCATTAGGTCTATAGGTGGACGCCTTTTCGAGATATCGCCATTAGGGTGGGCCAGGGGTGACTCTAGAATGTTTGTACGATATGGGTATCAAACGAAAGGTGTTACTGAGCATTTTAAGAGGGAGTGGGCATTAGGTCTATAGGTGGACGCCTTTTCGAGATATCGCCATTAGGGTGGGCCAGGGGTGACTCTAGAATGTTTGTACGATATGGGTATCAAACGAAAGGTGTTACTGAGCATTTTAAGAGGGAGTGGACATTAGGTCTATAGGTGGACGCCTTTTCGAGATATCGCCATTAGGGTGGGCCAGGGGTGACTCTAGAATGTTTGTACGATATGGGTATCAAACGAAAGGTGTTACTGAGCATTTTAAGAGGGAGTGGGCATTAGGTCTATAGGTGGACGCCTTTTCGAGATATCGCCATTAGGGTGGGCCAGGGGTGACTCTAGAATGTGTTTGTACGATATGGATATCAAATTAAAGGTATTAATGAGGGTTTTAAAAGCGAGTGGCCCTTAGATGTATATGTGAAGGCGTTCTCGCGATATCGACCAAAATGTGGACCAGGTGATCCAGAAAATCATCTGTCGGGTACTGCTAATTTATTTATATATGCAATACCACTAACAGTATTCCTGCCAAGATTCCAAGGGCTGTTGATTTCGCCTTGTAGAACTTTTTCATTTTCTTCTACTTAATATGGTAGGTGTCACACCCATTTTACAAAGTTTTTTCCAAAGTTATATTTTGCGTCAATAAACCAATCCAGTTACCATGTTTCATCCCTTTTTTCGTATTTGGTATAGAATTATGGCATTTTTTTCATTTTTCGTAATTTTCGATATCGATAAAGTGGGCGTGGTTATGGTCGGATTTCGGCCATTTTTTATACCAAGATAAAGTGAGTTCAGATAAGTACGTGGGCTAAGTTTAGTAAAGATATATCGGTTTTTGCTCAAGTTATTGTGTTAACGGCCGAGCGGAAGGACAGACGGTGGACTGTGTATAAAAACTGGGCGTGGCTTCCACCGATTTCGCCCATTTTCACAGAGAACAGTTACCGTCATAGAATCTATGCCCCTACCAAATTTGAGAAGGATTGGTAAATTTTTGTTCGACTTATGGCATTAAAAGTATTCTAGACAAACGAAATGAAAATGGGCGGAGCCACGCCCATTTTGAAATTTTCTTTTATTTTTGTATTTTGTTGCATCATATCATTACTGGAGTTGAATTTTGACTTAATTTACTTATATACAGTAAAGATATTAAATTTTTTGTTAAAATTTGAATTAAAAAAATTTTTTTTTAAAAAGTGGGCGTGTTCTTCATCCAATTTTGCTAATTTTTATTTAGCACATATATAGTAATAGTAGTAACGTTCCTGCCAAATTTCATCATGATATCTTCAACGACTGCCAAATTACAGCTTGCAAAACTTTTAAATTACCTTCTTGTAAAAGTGGGCGGTGCCACGCCCATTGTACAAAATCTTACTAATTTTCTATTCTGCGTCATAACGTCAACCCATCTACCAAGTTTCATCGCTTTAACCGCCTTTGGCAATGAATTATCGCATTTTTTCGGTTTTTCGAAATTTTCGATATCGAAAAAGTGGGCGTGGTTATAGTCCGATATCGTTCATTTTAAATAGCGATCTGAGATGAGTGCCCAGGAATCTACATACCAAATTTCATCAAGATACCTCAAAATTTACTCAAGTTATCGTGTTAACGGACAGACGGACGGACGGACGGACATGGCTCAATCAAATTTTTTTTCGATACTGATGATTTTGATATATGGAAGTCTATATCTATCTCGATTCCTTTATACCTGTACAACCAACCGTTATCCAATCAAAGTTAATATACTCTGTGAGCTCTGCTCAACTGAGTATAAAAATGGTGGAGATGATCTGAATGCGATATTCATGACTGAGTGAGGTTGTTGTGCTCTCACTAAGGTAGCACTTTGTCGTTGGTGTGAGGGCTTAGCCGAACTTCATAGCGCCCTACTATGAGGCGGAGCGGTTTAGGACTAACATCTACGCCGTTTCGGTCATAGAAAGGCGGCTGGATGTCTGTGACCAAAACTGCCAACCCCCTAATCCAGGTGTTATGCGGACCGTGCCTATTGGACGATTTGCAGCCGGGGGATAAATACGGCTGTATTCGAACGGAGCTGCAGTAACCAATACTTCCAATACTGAACAATGTAGGTAGAGTAGCAATGAATAGGCTTTAGTTTGAGAAATTTTTCCGCCGCTTGTTAAGTTTAAAGTAAAGCAATAAAACTTTTGTGGGCGCTATTTATATGTACATCATTCGGTCGCGTCAATTCAAATAAGAAAAAACTTTACCTTCTAGATTTCAAGAATTTGACACCATAAAATACTTCTAAATTTAATTAATCCTATATAAAGTAAATTTTATTATTTAATCACTATGCCCGTTATACATACATATATGTAGCTATGAAATTTTTGGGTGAAACACCCGTGAAAAATTGTAACCCATTTATGGATAAACTCATATTATTCCTTAAAAATACAACAGGTTTAAAAAGCATTTTAAATTGATATTTCCGTACAAATTTTGAGTTACAAGAGCTTTATAAACCTATTGTAATGAATTTCGGGAAATTCTGCTTATTTCCAACCATCTGCTAACGTTCGAATCGCTAAACTGTTGATAAATAACTCCAATATTCAATAATGCAAAAATGGTCTTTATTAGACTACTTTGAAGTACCTCACAATAACTCTTACTTCACAACTAATTGCATGTTTAAGTCACACTGCTTACTGACACTCGCTTTCGCTGCTTTTATACTTTCTGTTGCCTCGTTCACCCATTTCTCCTAAGGTCTAGTAACTTCGCGAATTCCCATGCCTGGTTACATGTATATTTGTAGTTTATAGTCTTTCGCATAGCTATATCGTGGTGTATATGTGAGTACTACTTCAGCTGATGGTGGTATCTCTCTGCTGCCTTGTATGTACATGTGCAAATGATGATTAATGTGTTTATGTAGCTTGCTTTATTGCTGTTGTGCTTTATTTAAAACCTTAGGGATGTGAGTATCAATTAGTGATGCTAATATTCGTAACACTGTTCTATTTGTTATGAATATGGAGGGAAAAGTACAAAAGGTTTATACAACTTTCTAAAATAAGGTTCGAAAGGTGAGTCGGAATCTTTTGCATTACTTTCAGACATATGGGCCTATCGGCTTGCTTTTGCTGCTCAATCTCTTTGATCACCAACAATAAGATTTAGTTTGGTTAGGTATTAAAGAAGATCATTATAACGTTCTTAGATGAGATGAGATGGCCAATGAGCTACCACGTCGTTGATCGGCCCTGTCTCAGTATGGATAAAATTTCCGTGCCATTGACCATTATCTATGTTGTTGTTGTTGTTGTTATAGCGATAAGGACACTACCGAAGTTTTTGTAGAGTGTTATCGATGTTGATGGTCCTTTCCTGGACGCAGATCTGGTACGTTCCGGTAACAACCACCATAAAGGTACTAGCCCGGCATTGCGGGACCATTCACAAAAGTTTTTGCAGATGCAGTTCTGCATAGCATCTAGAATTCTATACCTTCATTAGCCGCTATACTTAATGTAGTGTGCAGAAGCGAGATATCATTGAAGCTGAAGTGGTTTGTTGACTTTTTTACGGATTCACTTCTAGCTACTATAAAAGTCAGCTATTAACTGATAGATAAGTTATGTATGGTTTGTGAAAATGTTAGGTTAGATTGAACTGTCCGGTCAATAAAGACCTCACATAGACTGAATGTGTACCGAATTTAAATCTCATCTTTCTAGAGATATGAGCAACTTGTGCACTTAACGCGCCGTATGATTGCAAATCATTGCAGCTCCGCGCCTCTGTACACTGACTTTCCTGCTTTATGGATCATATGCAAATCCTGTCTGCTTTTGATTTCTCCCAAACGGATCGAGACGTCCACCGTCGATTCATCGAGTGCTTCACTTTCCTTTGTCAACTCATCGGTTTTTTTTCGCTACCTTCCATCCTTTCAATACATCTTTGCATTGCAGGACATTTGTTGATGAAGTGCCGATTGATATTATTGCCTTGATCGCCGCCTGACTATCGATATATCTATTGATGTGAATGCAGCTTAAGCATGCTTCCTCCAGAATTTCTACTGTTTTATTCATGGCTACAGTTTCTACTTGAAAAACATTTCAATGATCTGAGAGCCTGTAGCATTTAATTACTTCTGGATGGACGCCGTAAACAGCACACTCGACCCCTTCCGTTAATTTGGAATCAATGATATTCACGTGTATTTCCTACTAATTCCGCACCCTTGTGCCAACGCTACGGCTATATTGTGGCCCAGGATCCCTTTCGCATATCAGATGCGGGACCCTGTGGCCCATTTCGTCCCTCTTTAATAGCGCTATTATCGTTGTGGCCATATGTGCTGCACTAAAGATGATCCGAGGCCTTAGGCGTTGTTGCAGTTGCTAGCGCTACTATTTTAGCCTTTAGGTCCTAAGGTGGGATGTGCAGAATGACATGCAATGCTGCTGTAGTTGTAGTTTTCAGGCTCCCGTTATGCTAATCATTGATAATCTGCATACGCCTTCAAGATTTTTGGTGAACGTACTTCTTAATGTAGCTGTTCAAAAACTAGGACCCCATAATAGTATGGGCTTGGCAATAGCCGTAAACACCGAGTGTGGGGAGTTAAGGCGATACGCCACTTCCATGCATACAGTGCCACGGAGGTTTTCTTCACACTCGTTTCCACAAGGAGTTTCCAAGACAACCTACTATCTAGTGTAATTCCTAAATATTTTGTGCTGTAATTTTCTTACAGAGTTACCCCTCAAGCTTAGGCTTAATCCTAGGAACCTTATATTTCCTTAGTTTATTCAGATGTGATCAAGAGATAATAGTGAATATTGGATTATTGGAACCAACTTAGAGTTAGCTCGTAGTTAGCGTTTTTCCCGGTGAATTATATCGCACTTGTGACCTACTGCGACGGAAGAAATAGTTACCATAGTCGTGTACATTGCCTTAGTAGAATGCAATTATTTCCTTTTCAAGAGTCTCTCAGAAGTCAAGAATGACAAACTTAGCGTACTTCGTAAATATTCCACCTCAAATGTTTTTAGACGATCAAGCAAACAGGAAAAATATTTCGCATTATATCGAATTTAATATAAACAAGTAAAGTTGTCTAGTTCGGGTGTAACCGAACATTATACTCAGCGTGAGCTTCACTTGCACATTTCATTTCAGTTAATTACTTTTCTACATAACACGTGGCAACGCCCGTTTAAAAAAAAATGTCTCCCCATTTTCCTCTACAGTAAAACTTGATAAGTGAAATATCATTGATTCAAAACTATTTTTGTTAGGATATGTAATTTTTCTTCGAGTTATGGCTCCCGAAACATTGAAAATTCATAGACAAAAAATGGCTGTGCCACACCCATTTTTTCAAATTTAAGTGTTTCCCAATTTAATGTTATAATTAATTTAGAAAGTAAAATTCTATTGATGCAAAGCTCTTTTTCGCTAAGATATAGATTATTATTTTCGTCTACGACCCTTTTAAAATATTTTATATAAAAGTGGGCGTGGTCTTTAACCGATCTCGTCCATTTTTCCAGTAATATTTCTGCTATAGGGAAAATTTGTGTACTCAATTTTATTAAGATTCGTTAATTTTTCTTCGAGTTATGGCGTCCCGAAACATAGAAAATTGCTTAGTCATAAAGGGGCGGTGCCACGTCCATTTTTTAAATTTGAAGTTTTTCCTATTTACTGTTATAAATCCACTTGGGAAATGAAATACCATTGTTATAAACCTTTTTTGCAAAGATATAGCTTATTTTATTCGTCCACGACCCTTCAAAAATCTTTTATATACAAGTGGGCGTGGTCCTTAAACGATTTCGCAAATTTTTCCTCAAAGCATTCCCTATAGTAAAGGCAACCTTTCTGTCGAATTTTGTCACAATAGGTATAACGATTTTTGATTTATGATTAATAATATTTGTAAAATTGATTTTATCACAAGTGGGCGGTGCCACGCCCATTGTAAAATTTTTTTTCAAAGTTTTGTTAAGTCTCAATATCAGTCCACATGCCACATTTCAGCATTCTAGGTGCATTATTTACTAAATAATCAGGTTTTTTGTGTTTTCCAAAATGTTATATATATAAAAAGTGGGCGTGGTTATCATCCGATTTGGCTCAATTTCAATGCCATCTGTTCTGGGTCCAGATAAGCTCGTGTACCAAACTTGGTGAAGATATCTCAATATTTACTCAAGTTATCGTGTTAACGGACAGACGGACGGACATGGCTCAATCACATTTTTTTTCGACACTGATGATTTTGATATATGGAAGTCTATATCTATCTCGATTCCTTTATATCTGTACAACCAACCATTATCCAATCAAAGTTAATATACTCTGTGTGCAAAGCACGCTGAGTATTAAAAATGCCGCATATGACCCAGCGTTAGACAAATCGAACATCTAATTTGAAATGCATACAGGGACCTTCATAAGGATAAAAAAAGAAACAAGGCGCGATATACATACCTCCGAAGAGAATCTAAGCCAAGCTTCTCTTCCAATTTGCGTCGTGCTCCTTTAATTGTTTCCACAGATTGGCTGGACGACCTGCATGTTTTACGCCGACTCCGAACGCCATCTGCAAGGCAGATGAGTTTTAACTGAAAAAGCTTTTCAAGGCAAAATGCAGAAAATAGTTGAAAAAACTTGTTTCAAACTTTTTTGATTTTCCCGAGACTTGAACCAAGGATCTGCGAGGTGGGACGCGGAGCATACTACCCTCCCACCACGGCGGCCGCCTTCATAAAGACTTTGGCACATTGTAAACCCTAACAAGTAGCGCAACTAACAGATGATCGCTCAGAATTAGCACACACACATAAACGTCACTAATGGCCATATTACGAAAATCTTTTAAGGGCCAATTAATGGTGACTTATAACCATAAAACCATTACCAGATAAAACAGCTGATCGAACCTACCTTATGGAAATCAATGTAATCGATTAATGGTGTCATACCATAACGCACACGCCATAACCATACCATAGCCAACCAATTGGTTTTTGGTTTCTCACCATATCCATAACCTAAAAATATTTGAGTAGGTGAATTTAATAACTTTTTGTGTATTTTATTTATTGCTTTGGATACGTTTTGACTAAGAGACTAATTGTTTGTGGGATATGTTTGTAATTTTTTGCGTTTTCTTAATTTTTATGAAATTTTCACGATCTTAGGTTAAGGCACCATGAATCGATCACATTGGAGGTGGTTATAGGGCCAATTAATGGTGACTTATGCATACCAGATAAAACAGCTGATCGAACCAACCTTATGGAAATCAATGTAATCGATTAATGGTGCCATACCATAACGATAAAGCCATAACAATATCATAGCGAACCAATTGGTTTTTGGTTTTCGCCATATCCATAACCTAAAAATATTTGAGGTGGTGAATTTATTAACTTTTTGTATATTTTATTTATTGTTTTGGATACGTTTTGACTAAGAGACTGATTGTTTGTGGGATATGTTTAAAATTTTTTGCGTTTTCCCCCATTTTTATGAAAATGTCAGCTGTTTAAGGTTATGGCACCATTAATCGTTCACAATGGAGATGGTTATGGATATGGGTATGGTTACGACTATGACCTTAGGGTTAAGGAAGTTTAATTGGCCCTTTAGAAAATTCAAGTTAAGTTTTTAAACAGACATAAACTGTGGTAATTTTGGAATATATAGCACTGAGAACACCTTATTTGCAGTAATTAAGAGAAAATGTTTGCTTATATTCAAGTATTTTGTTATTTTTTCTACTTTTATCTGTAATATGATAAATAGATTGAAGGTACATTGCCTTCTTTTACTGCCTTCCATTCTATTCGCAACATAACCTCAATTTAAGTTGCCAAACTATATACATAGTTAACAATGCTTTGGCACATAAAAGCAGCAACGCTGAAACCAAGGCGATCTCAGTACCAGGCGTTGTTATCCAAACAGCTGATTGCTTTTTCTAATTATTTTCCATACAACGCGTTGTACTATAACATGTCAGTTAATCGGAATCAATGAAAAGCATAGTGTACAAGTACAAGTGTGTTGACTTATCTGTCAAGCATTCTGACAGGCACTCGCTGGATTCGGAATGACAGCGAATTCAAAATGGATACCATTACCGAGTGCGCCGAATGATTGAAAAATTGAAAAAGTCGATACGATTGGTAGTCAAAAATGTTGTCGTTGAGACCAAAAATGCGACTCTAGACCTGAGATTTCCATCAGGTGAGCGAGGCTGTTTGTAGTTTTGACGTTTATCGCTTAGTGAACACACTTGGTATAGGTACACTATGATGAAAAGTTTCTTTTGACTTGACATTCTTCTGCACGGCGAATTTGTTGATTTTGCTTTGCCACAACCTGGTATGGATTCGCCTTGGCTGAAACCATGGTTCAACTATATACAGGTTAGCTCATCTGTAAAGCAACAAAATATGTCTGTTCAAATTGTCAAAATCTGTGTATAAACTTCGCAGTTTTTGTATGTGTAAGTAAAATGTTGCCAATGTGTTGGTTTCATTTTGAGTTTGCCATCTCCTTTTGACAATCCCTTCGACCATGCAATGACATAAATAAAATCAGCTGATGAGATGAGCCAACCTGTACATAATTGAATCATGGCTGAAACTTAGATTTTTTCGCCACAATATTTTCCACCTTTTACCAAAGAGAAGAGCCGTCACTCGATACTTTGGCAAAATACTCGATGTTTTCTCAAGGTAGTCGCTTTGTCAGATATATTTAAAAAAATGCCTGCTATAAATTTTTGTGGCGTATTTGTGTTTATTTTCATGATTGCATTAAATTAATTAATTAATTCTCTTTCCACCCATCGCAATTACGCAAAGTGACTACAACGCATGAATATTTCGGCGTGAATTGGTTGCTTTATTGTTGCCAAAGTATCGAGTGACGGTACTTACTCTTTGCTTTTACCAAAGAGGATAAATTATGATAAGAGCCACCAGTTTGGTATGAGTGGCGAGTAACTCGCTGGAAATCAAAAATGTATGCCGTATGTTTTCTATGAAGGACATTTTTGAATTGTCTCTTCCTATGTATCCACGCGGTGTAGGCACCTTGTGCAACTGTGATTTTTGGAAAGAGAAATAATTAAATACATTCGGAAAAATAAACACAAATATGTATAGAAGACATTTTATGCACATCTCGCCAACAAAAACCAGCGACTACCTCATAGAAAACATCGACCAATGGGTACGAGTAACGAAAGACGATGGCTCTTATTATAATTTATCCTCTTTGCTTTTACTTCGATCTCCAAAGATGACGATCTTCTGCTCACGTTGACAATGTCGTGATTGATAGCTTTAGCAAAGAGTATAAATTATGATAAGAGACGTCACTTGTTACTCGCTGTTATTTGCTAGATGTTTTCTATGAGGTAGTCGCTGTTTTTTTTTGCAAGAGGTGCATAAAATGTCTTCTATACATTTTCGTGGGGCATTTGTGTTTATTTTTCAGACTGTATTTAATTAATTAATGAATTCTCTTTCCAAAAATCACAGTTTCACAAGGTTCCTACACCGCATGAATAAATGCGAGACAATTCAAAAATGTGCCCCTTAGAAAACATTCGCCATACATTTTTTGCTTTGCAGCGCGTTACTCGCCACTCGTAGCAAACTGTTGACTCTTATTATATTTATCCTCTTTGGCTTCAGTTGGTAACTAAAAACATTGCCATGTGACCATTAACGAAAGTGGGGTACTTTATTTTTTAACATGAATACTGACATGATTATATTGTACAAACAAAAAATCAAAATTTACATTCAATTAGCGGAACGTAATATTCATATTTAAATTTATTTTTTGCCACTTTGCAATAGCGTTTTTTTTTGTGTGATCAAATACCTTTTTTTTAAATGTTGAGCTTTTAGAAAGGTCTATTTTTTGTAAATCAGTTCAAAAGGTCAGTAAGTTGGATGAGACAAACTTACAACTGAAAACGTCAGAACAAAATTAACAATTAATTGCACTTTTTACATGTTGGAATGTAATTACATGAATGGGTGGCGCGAAAAAAGTTGTAAGCGCCAATTTATATATACATAACTGTGGCTTCCGTTATGCCGCGAAAATGTTACTCACAGCTGTTTTCGAAAAAACTAGCATTTGATTGAAGTACACTTGAGCGTGCAGTTGTTGGGTTGGGAAATGTCGTTACTATGAACTGAATATTGGATATTAGGTATAATGTAAAGTAATCTTTTCTGAAAAGATGAACATTCGCAGATATCGAATCGTACCCTAAATCAATTATGACGTTTTTGGAGAAGCCACAGATATGGAGTTACCCTTATGCAATAAGAATAAGCTTTATAGATATAACCAACACTTGAGTCATTTAGAGAACAACTACAGGTTGACTCCTCCACCTGTAGACCTGGTAGCAAAGAACATAGCATTAACAACCGCAAGCAGGCTCGGTGTGTTGGGGCAGTTTGAGCGCCGACCATATGGTCATAGTAGTATAGCGTCATCAATCACAAGACGAACAGACTACCTGATTCCCTATCTACGCTTCGAGGGAGATCTTAAGGCCACAATAGAGGTGGATGGTTGGCGCAAGGGTGCGCAAATGGCGGACGAGGCGGTACATGTGTACACAGATGGTTCCTAAGTAGTGGAAGGAGTAGGGTCTGCGGTATACTGTGCTGATCCGGAAATAAGCAGATCCTACAGGCTGCCGGATTACTGTAGCGTTTTCAAAGCGGAAATATTAGCCGTAACCAAAGCAGTAGAAACCCTAGAAGAGAATAGCTTAAGCTGCAACCGTGTTAACTTTTATATTGACAGTCAAGCAGTAATTAAGGCAATAATCTCGCATAGCACAGCATCTAAATGCGTGCTAGAGTGTGAGCAGTCTCTGGAGAGAATCGCGACTGGGAGAAGCATACATCTATATTGGGTCCCAGGGCATATGGGAATAGATGGGAATGAAAAAGCGGACGAACTAGCTAAAAAGGGCGCATCCCTTGAAGTTTGCTCCGTAGACGTCCCAATTAGACTGGGAGAGATTAAGCGAAGGACAGAGGTGCACATGATCGACCAAGCAGGAAAGGCGTGGGTTCAAGCGCGGGGCTGTAAAGTGCGAAGATTATGTGTAAGTCTTACAACCTTAGACTAACAAAGTTGCTTCTACCATTAAAAAGAGAGGACTGTAGACTCATGACGGGTATTCTGACTGGACACTGCCTTCTGGCGTCACATGCCTTTAAATTAGGCTTGGTCAGTGATAGCAGATGTAGGAAGTGCGGGTTGGAGGAGGAAACGATCGAGCACCTTCTGTGCTCGTGCCCTGCACTTGCCAGGCTAAGACTCCAGCTATTAGGAGTGATACAGCTGTGCAGATCTAGAAGCAGCAAGTGGCTTAAGTCCTAGGAAGCTTTCTAGTATTTGCCAAGAGGTCGGAGTTATTTTATAACATAGGTCCGGGTTTTTGATAGGGTTTTTCAGTTTGGTCGTTAAAAGAAACTTCTGGTAACACTACGGACTCAATCAGTCTATTTGAGGTCCTCATGGGCCGGCTAGTTCAACCTAACCTAACAGGTTGATCCCTGATCTATGTCATAAAAGACTACGTTGTCTTGGCTTTCTCCTCTCCGTACATTCGCGACTCTGGAAATACCCATATACTGATTTGAGAAGTGGTTGACAAAGTAAGTCTTTACTCATCCACAAAGTGAATTTAATAAAGTGTGATTGACAGCTGAATATGATTCGCTTGTAAGGGACTATTATGTCAAACGAATATAAACAAATGAATTAACCCTATGTGGTACATGTAGCATTAAATCACTTCTTTTTATACCTTTCATGAAAATGAAATGGGTTATTAATTTCGTTACGAATCCCAAAATTGTAAGCCCTTAAAGGAAAATAGATAGACCCACCATTAAGTATACCGAAATAATCAGGATGAATAGCTGAGTTGATTTAGCCATGTCCGTCTGTCAGTCTGTCTGTTTGTATGCAAACAAGTCCCTCAATTTTGAGATATCTTGGTAAAATTTGGTGAGCGGTTGTATTTAGGTGACCGATTAGACATTTGTCATAACCGGCCGGATCGGACCACTATACCATATCTCCTCCATACAACCGATTTTTCAAAAAAAGAGGATTTTTGTCATATCTTCCTCAAAATATCAGATTGAAGCTTCAAACTTCACCATATGCTTTCGTATATTGCACATTGTTGTCTGAAAAAATTGATAGGATCGGTCTATATATAGCATTTATCCCCACAACCGATTGTTCAGATATAAAAGTTTTCGTAATTACTGCCACATTTTAGAGCTAGAGGCTTAAAATTTCACCGAATGCTTACGTATATAGCATGTATTGTCTGAAAAAATCATAGAGATCGGTGATATATATAGTATATACCCCATGTAAACTGTTTTTAAACGGTTTTATTTAGCTTGACTTGGCTGGCTGGCTTGAATTTTGTAATTGAAATTTAAGTAACTTCCCGATAAGCTACTAGCTTGAAACTTGGAATATAGTTCAGAACCCGATGACAATGCAATAATAAGAAAAAAGTCGCCGCTAGCTGGCGCAAGGATCGAGATATTCCAAAAATCGTATTTGTGGTCCGATTTGGCTCATATTTGGAACACATAATACCAAGGCGAATCCATACCAGGTAAAGCGAATTCAACCAATTCGCCGTACAGAAGAATGTCAAGTCAAAAGAAAATTTTCATTGATTTCGATTAACTGGCATGTTGCAGTACAAGGCGTTATAAGGAAAATTATCAAGAAGAAGCAATCAGCTGTTGGGATAACACCACCTCTACTGAATTCGCCTTGCATAATACATACAGGTCGGAAAAAAATCGCCGCTAGGTGGCGTAAGGATCGAGATATTCACAAAAATCCTATTTGTTGTCCGATTTGGCTCATATTTGGAACACATAATACATACAAGAATAGGAAGCGACCTATGAAAAAAATCACCGCTATGTGGCGCAAAGATCGAGATATTCAAAAAAATCGTAATCGGAGGTCCATATTTGGAACACATAATACATACATGAATAGAAAGCGACCTATGGTAGAAGTGACATCAAAGTATTTTGGAGTTGTAGGAGGGACAAGCATACGTGGCGCAGAGTCAAGTATGTATTGAGGACTTAGATTGTAACAAATTGACAGGGAAGAGTCTTTGTAATAATGAATCACTAAATGAACTAAATAGAATAAGACATAATAGGCAATTAAATAAAGACTAAAAAAAACTTGCAAATAAAATAATTAAAAAAAATTTTTTAAGTTAAACGGTTTTATTGAAAACAATACCTACATGAAGTAATAATAATAAAAGCTAGACCCAACGCTTTTATTTAATTGTTTGAGCAACGCCCTAGATTGATGAGGAGTGTGATGACTAGTACCTCGGACCTACCTAATTATTTTCTAGCTTTTAGTATTATTATTAATTCATGTAAGTATTGTTTTCAATAAAACCGTTTAACTTAACATCTTTTTTTTAAATTATTTTTTTATGGCTAAAAGCACAAATTTCATCAAAAACTTACTCCTACTTCATATCTTGTTGAAACAAGTGATTCGTAGCCATAGTTTTTACATGCAGACCACAAAAAACGTGAAACGTTTCATCCTCACACAAACTACCAACCTATTTTTTATTTTATACTAGCAGACCCGGCAGACATTGTTCTGCCCTAAATTTGGTCTATCTTCATGCATTTTAATCAGCTTTTTCCGTCAACTCTGCCCTCCGCCCCTCTTCACTTTTTCTAAATCCTTTTATTCACTACTCCCTCCGTCTTTTTCGCTTCATCTATTTCTATCTTCGTCTCACTCTATCTCTTTCTCAGTCCTTCTCCTTCCCTATTTTCTCTTCTCTCAAGTTCTTCTCATTCTTCTTCATCCCTTATTTCCAGTCCCAGAGGGTGGTATGTATTTTGCTCCAGTCCCATTCCGAGTCCCAGTCCCACTCCGAGTCTCAGTCCCAGTCCTAATCCCACTCCCAGTCCCTCTCTGGTCTACTTCCCGGAAAAAGGATCGTAAATACTAATATAGGCAAATCTATATACAAAATTTCAGGCAAATCGAATAGGACGTATGTAAATAGGTATGTGGGTATTATTAATTCATGTCTTTATTTCGGCTTCGCATGCATATTTATCAGTTTTGCCAGGTTGATGCGACTAAATCGAATATTACACTGTAAATTACTTTAGAGCTCTCAGCAACAGCTCTCATTTTATATCCATATTACACACACATTCTAGGGGTACCCGCGTCCACGTTTCGGCCTATATCTCGAGACCCCAGTCACCCAGTGGAACGAAAAGTAGCCCTTGGCAAAGTACTCATAAACAGCTTACATTTGATACCCATATTGTACAAACACATCCCAGGGTTACCCAGGTCGACGTTTTGATCTCAAGACCCTAGCCAGAACTGGATAAAAAGTATCCTATGTCCGACTTCTGTTTCTGAGCTATCTCCCCAATTTTCGGCCAAATCGGGTCATCTGTTCTCGATTTATAAATAATGTAACTAACACCACTTTCTTTTATATATGTATATAGATTTATCCTAAAAATCGCTTAGGTATGTAGGTATCTGTTCAGTATGTATTTCTTATCTTATACAGCCGATTAATTGGATATTGCGAATGCGATAAGATTATTGTTCAGCACCATTCATGAAAGGTATGAAGCCTTCGGCTTCGGTATGAAGTCCGTGACAGCTATCTATTTATGACTACAAAGAGAAATTTTCCAAGATTTATGCTTTTCCACATTAATTATCTTCCCACTTCCATAACTTCTTTTTGTTAGGGGTTTTAAGTTTATACTCCTAACCTCCTCGAACCTTACTTTCATGTTTCATACATTTTCCTTTCGAAATTTGGTTTCGAAAGGGGTTTCTGTTTGAGTTTCCAAATCGGAATCATATATGGTATTTGGTTTTATTGTGTCCAACTGGAAGGACCCGGTTCAATTGGAATGGGTACAGCTCCTGGAAATAATCGAGAATGTTTGTAAATACTCAGATCTGACGGACAGCCGATAAAACCAGTTTCTTCAAAATTATTTTCGGAAAGGCAAGATGAATTTTGTTAACACAACCCCATATCTTTCTTCTCGTCGCTTCCGTCTTGTTCGCAAGCTGGCGGACGGAGGTTAAGTCTTCATCCATCTGCCTCTTTCAACTCATTGGAGGTCGCCGTGGAACTTTTCTTTCGAACACTCCAAGAGCCATCTCATTTTCTCTCAACACCGTCCATGATTCCGAGCCACCCATCAGGACAGGTATGACGAGCGACTTGTAGAGCGTGATTTTTGTTCAACGAGAGAGGACTTCACTTTTGAATTGCCTACTCAGTCCAAAGTAGCACCCCTTGGGAAGAGTTATTCTCCGTTTGAGTTTTAAGCTGGCATTGTTTTGCTTCACAGTCTCGAATTTATATCCATCAATATTGACGTGGCTGCCAAGGCGCGAATGTGCTGATGCCTTCTTGGATGACAGTAAGTACTTCGTCTTGTCCTCATATACCGCAAGACCCACTTGTTTTGCCTCTTTATTTAATCCAGAGAAGGCACAACTCAGATCACATTTGTTCATGCCAATAATATCAGTATCGGTAGCATACACTAGTAGATGTAAGCTGTTCTAATAGATTATACCAATCACGGTTTAGTTCTATTGCTAGAATTATCTTTTCCAGCGTTATGTTAAAAAAATTGCACAAAAGGTAGTCGCCTTTTATGAAGCCTTGTTTGGTTTCGAAGATCCTTCCCATTCCTTAAGGAGTTAGTGATGTTGTTCAACGTCATTTGGCAGAGCCTTAATAACTTTGCAAGGAACGTATATCCGAACAAAGCAGCATACAAGCAGCTTGTTTTCACGCTGTAAAAAGCTGATTTGAAGTCGACAAAGATGGTGAGTGGCGATTCTTTTATCGTGAGTTTTCTCCAGGATCTGACGCATGCTGAATATCTGGTCGATAGTAGATTTACCAGATATGAAGACGCACTGTCAAGGTCCAATCAGTTTGTTGATTATGGGCTTTAGTCTTACGCTCAGTACGCTGGATAGAACCTTATATGCGTATCAAGCAGCCTGATTGCGCTGTAATTGACGCGGTTTGCGGGATCACCATTTTTCGTAAAGCTAAGGTCAAAATAATTGGGCGACTCTTATTCATGTAACTAAGTGTCTCTTCCCCACATTTGTTAACCTGTTATTGGCAAACGGTTCAGTAATTTGAATCCCATGTTAACGAGTTCTGGTTGACCGGATCGAATCTGTTCAAAAACAATTCTTACTTTTTGCCTCAATAGGATTCCTTGCGCTTTTATACCAGTCGTCTGAAACTTATTAATCTGGCCACCCTAGATAGTCGAAGAAATATACTTGAAATATTTTTCATGATGAAATTACCAAACGATTTGGTCTCTAGTCCTTTTCTGCTAAGTTGCTTTAAACATCTTTCCCCGAAACAATGTTTTGAGTTAAATAAGCCCTTCCGCGGTTTGTGTCCAAATTACTATTCCCACTCCAGTACATTTAATATCTTAGATTTACTTTTCGATGCTTATAAATTTGTTATTTCCTCCCTTAGGTTAGGTCTGTAAGAACCTCACGTAGACTGAATGAGTACGTAGTGTTACCAGAAGTTTGTTTCACGACCAAACTGAAAACCCTTATTAAAAATCAGAACCTATGTTATGACGGTCACCGTGGTGTGATGGTAGCGTGCTCCGCCTACCACACCGAATGTTAGACAAGCACTCCGAGTGTATTTCTGCCATGAAAAAACTCATGGCCATGAAAAACTCATGTGAAAACTCATCTCCCTCGCAGATGCCGTTCGGAGTCGGCATAAACAAGTAGGTCCCGTCCCGCTAATTTGTAGGTAAAATTAAAAAGGAGCACGACGCAAATTGGAAGAGAAGCTCGGCCTAAGATCTCTTCGGAGTTATCGCGCCTTACATTTTTTTTTATGTTATGACATAATTCCGTTCTCTTGCTTTCTAGGACCTATGCCACTTGCTGCTTGCAGATCTGACAGCTGCATCACTCCTTAAGCTAAAGCCTAAAGGCATGTGAGGCCAGAAAGCAGTGTCCGGTAAGAAAAGCCGTCATGAGTCTACAGTCCTCTCTTTTAAATGATAGGAGCAACTTTGTTAGTCTAAGATGGTAAGACCTACACATAATTTTGGACACTTTACAGCTCCGCGCTTGGGTACACGCCTTTCTCGATTGGTCGATCACATGCAACTATCGCCTTCTCTTAATCTCGCCCAAACTTATTGGGACATATACGGCGCAAGCTCCGAGGGATGCGCCCTTTTTAGCATCTTCATCCACTTCTTCATTCTCATCTACTTCCATATAGATGTATGCTTCTTTACAGCGATTACCTACACTCTAACACACTTTTAGATGCTGTACTATGCGAGTTTTTTGTCTTAATAACTACTTGGCTGTCAATATAAAAGTTGACTTGGATGCAGTTTAAGTTAATTTCTTCTATTGTATTTGTTACGGTTACTACATCCGCCTGAAAAACGCTACAGTGATCTGCTACCAGTTCTACAGGTGGATTGTGCAATGGCATACAGTGCAGCCGTCGGGGCTATTTTCAGCGCTCCCGTAATGCTAAGCATTGAGAGCTTTCATACCCCTCTAATTTTTCTACTCAGCTGAGCAGAGCTCACAGAGTATATTAACTTTGTTCGCATAACGGTAATCCGTAACGGCATAAACTAATCGAGATAGATATAGACTTCTATATTTCAAAATGATCTGGGTGAAAAAGAAACTCATTTAGCCATGTCCGTCCGTCCGTCCGTCTGTAAACACGATAACTTGAGTAAATTAGTAAAATTTTGGACAATGGGCGTGGCACCGCCCAATTTTAAAAGAAGGTAATTTAAAGGTTTTGCAAGCTGTAATTTCACAGTCGTTGGAGATATCATCATGAAATTTGGCACACACGTTACTCCTATTACTATATGTGTGCTAAATAAAATTAGCAAAATGGATGACGAACACGCCCACTTTAAAAAAAAATTTTTTTAAGTCAAATTTTAACAAAAAATTTAATATCTTTACAGTATATAAGTAAATTATGTCAACATTCAATTCCAGTAATGATATGGTGCAACAGAATACAAAAATAAGAGAAAATTTCAAAATGGGCGCGGCTCCGCCCTTTTTCATTTAATTCGTCTCGAATACTTTTAAGGCCATAAGTCGAACAAAAATTTACCAATCCTTGTGAAGTTTGGTAGGTGCATAGATTCTATGACGATTACTGTTTTCTGTGAAAATGGGCAAAATCGGTTGAAGCCAAGCCCAGTTTTTATACACAGTCGACCGTCTGTCCTTCCGCTTGGCCGTTAACACGATAACTTGAAGAAAAATCGATATATCTTTACTAAACTTAGTTCACGTACTTATCTGAACTCACTTTATTTTGGTATAAAAAATGGCCGAAATCCGACTATGAGCACGCCCACTTTTTCGATATCGAAAATTACGAAAAATTAAAAAATGCCATAATTCTGTACCAGATTTCAAAAAAGAGATGAAACTTGGTGATTGGATTGGTTTTTTCACACAAAATATAACTTTAGAAAAAACTTTGTAAAATGGGTGTGACGCCTATTATATTAAGTAGAAGAAAATGAAAAGTTCTGCAGGGCGAAATCAAAAGCCCTTGGAATCTTGGCAGGAATACTGTTCGTGGTATGACATATATAAATAAATAAGCGGTACCCGAAAGATGATATTCTAGGTCCACATTTTGGTCGATATCTCGAAAACGCCTTCACATATACAACTAAGAGCCACTCCCTTTTAAAATCCCTCATTAATACATTTAATTTATATACCCATATCGTACAAAATACATTCTAGAGCCACCCTTGGTCCACCCTTATTGCGATATTTCGAAAAGGCGTCCACCTATAGAACTAAGGCCCACTCCCTTTTAAAATACTCATTAACACCTTTCATTTGATTCCCATATCGTACAAACACATTCTAGAGTCACCCCTGGTCCACCTTTATGGCGATATCTCGAAAAGGCGTCCAGCTATAGAACTAAGGATCACTCCCTTTTAAAATACTCATTAACACCTTTCATTTGATACCCATATCGTACAAACAAATTCTAGAGTCACCCCTGGCCCACCTTTATGGCGATATCCTGAAATTGCGTCCACCTATAGAACTATGGCGCACTCCCTTTTAAAATACTCTTTAGTACCTTCCATTTGAAACCCATGTCATACAAACACATTCCAGGGTTACCCTAGGTTCATATTGCTAAATGGTGATTTCCCTTATTTTGTCTCCAAAGCTCTCAGCTGAGTATGTAATGTTCGGTTACACCCGAACTTAGCCTTCCTTACTTGTTTGAGGTAGGTTCTTTTTTGTGTGGCTGTCCACAAAACAAGGAGTCCATAGTCCTCTCATAATAAAAACCAATTAATTTATCCTTCTCTGCTGATGATTCTTCTTTACTCCAATTTATTTTCGTCTTACGTCAAGGGCTGGATAACGAGCTGAAGACTTTTTTCAAATTCTTGTTTTCGTTGCCGTTGATGTAATTGTGCTTGTTGCCCTCGCTGTTGTTCTTCAATAACAGTTGTCAACATCCTGTAAGTCTTACGATACAATTTAAGAACGTGGTCCTTTAATGAGGTCCCATAAAAAAACCACTGCCAACCCACTATTGAATTGACGAGTCATATATGAAAACCTCTCAATATTATCTTTAGTTTTGGCCTGGCGTGATAACAAAGTATTAACGTTTACCTCGGCAGCAATCCGTTTTTAAGTGACCTCTTGTGAATTGAACTTCAACAAAATTTGAGGTACAGTATATAACTAGATACTCAGATAACTTTGAGGTAGAATGAAGTAGGTGCGCGTGACAAATTCGATACCGGTTTGATGACTACTTTTGTTTAAAAGAAAGAAAGAAAAGTGTTAGGCACCATTAAGTACATTACAAGTATGTGATAAATGATGATATGTAATAAAAAGTAAAGTTTCCAAATCAATCACATCAACGACGCGTGATATATGTTACTCCTGCGTTTTAACTGAGCTTAAGCTCTCAATATTAACCACCTGATTTCTTCTCACGTTTGCAATCAGAAGGTCCGAGGGATTAAGAAATATGTTAGCGTGCGCTTTCTTCAATTTAATATTGGAGAATATAATCCGAGCAGTTGAACTAAGCCGTAAATGTGTCATCTATCACAAAGGCGTAAAAGATCTGCCGGTAATTAATGTTGTTGATATAATTGAGCTTGTCACACGTGCTATTTTCTGTCACTTGTAGCTTGTTAATGTTGAAAGTTGTAATATGAGGTGTATGCAGTTTAAATTTTCGGCTACCGTTCATGGCGGGACCGTAAAAGGTAGCAGCAAGGCGACATATATACATACTAGTGTGGAGTGAATTTATTTTTTTCCGAAATCGCTTTTGGCTGACCTCCAGAAAGTTGCCTTTCTAGCCCAAAAATAAGGTTGGAAATTTTTGTTTCACTCATCGTATGTTTAGAGGTGCCCCAACGCAACTAAACTTTGAAAAAGACGTTGAGTAAAAATTTTGTTTTGTAATTGATTTACTTTCGCTTGTTGTTATTGTGCTCATTGATTATTTCAAAGCCTACTGATTTTCATGGCCTAGTATTTGCCAGTAAAACTTTTACTTATACACTTGATTAGAAACATACTATTATCAACAAAAAATTGTAAAACATCATTTAAAATTTGTCGTTTTTAGTTATAATATGTAATTTTACTAAAGTTATGTATATTAGAAAAGAAATAAAATAAATATGTAAATAGTGAGCTTTGTAAAATCGGGTTATTTTGCTCTACTTCTTGGGGCTGGGGGCACCTCAAAACGCCATCCTACGAAAATAATATTTGGTGGTTTTGGTTAACTCTTATAAATACAAATTTGTATTTGCTAGGCCATTACAATCCATAGGGTATCACTCCACCCTAATACATACATATATAAATATTCCATGTATTTTATTTTTTTTAATTCAATGGATTAAAGTCAAAACTGTACTGCGTGGGAAGTTAAAGTGTCAAACTATTTTAAAACAAGTTAGGACGGGACTGTCTTCGGCTGTGCCGAAGGCTTCATATCTTTCATGAATAGGGCTGAATAATAATCTTATCCCATTCGTAATCTCCAAATAATCGGCTGTATAAGATAAGAAATATATAGTGAACAGATGTACATACCTAAACGATTTTTAAGATAAATATAAAATAAAAAAGATGATAAACAAATTTTAAGGACAACCTTTATATAAATGGACCAAAAAATATAAGGCAATTTTCCCTTTGATACAGACATAGTCTTGTTGAATTTTGACTAAAAAGCTTTAACAATAGCTCTTGTAAAAGAATTTTGGGATTTAAAACTATAAAGGTGAAGCGCAATCTTTCAATTTAACCATGTACTTGGGATTAACTAATTTATTATTTAAAATTTAAACACGCGCTCTACCTTTATAATTCTAAATACCAAAATTCTTTTACAAGAGCTATTGTTAAAGCTTTTTAGTCAAAATTCAACAAGACTATGTCCGTATTAAAGTAAAAAATGGCTTCTATTTGTTGGTTCATTTACATAAAGGTAGTCCTTAAAATTTTTTATTATCTTTTTATACTCAGTTGAGCAGAGCTCACAGAGTATATTTACTTTGATTGCATAACGGTTGGTTGTATAGGTATAAAGGAATCGAGATAGATATAGACTTCCATATATCAAAATCACCAGTATCGAAAAAAAATTCGATTGAGCCATGTCCGTCCGTCCGTCCGTCTGTCCGTTAACACGATAACTTGAGTAAATTTTGAGGTATCTTGATGAAATTTGGTATGTAGGTTCCTGGGCACTCATCTCAGATCGCTATTTAAAATGAACGATATCGGACTATAACCACACCCACTTTTTCGATATCTAAAATTTCGAAAAATCGAAAAAGTGCGATAATTCATTACCAAATACGGATTAAGCGATGAAACTTGGTAGGTGAGTTGAACTTATGACGCAGAATAGAAAACTAGTAAAATTTTGGACAATGGGCGTGGCACCGCCCACTTTTAAAAGAAGGTAATTTAGAAGTTTTGCAAGCTGTAATTTGGCAGTCGTTGAAGATATCATAATGAAATTTGGCAGGAGCGTTACTCTTATTACTATATGTATGCTTAATAAAAATTAGCAAAGTCGGAGAACGACCACGCCCACTTTAAAAAAAATGTTTTTTAAAGCCAAATTTTAAAAGAAAAGTTAATATCTTTACAGTATATAAGTAAATTATGTCAACATTCAACTCCAGTAATGATATGGTGTAACAAAATACAAAAATAAAAGAAAATTTCAAAATGGGCGTGGCTCCGCCCTTTTTCATTTAATTTGTCTAGGATACTTTTAATGCCATAAGTCGAGCAAAAATTTACCAATCCTTGTGAAATTTGGTAGAGGCTTAGATTCTACGACGATAACTGCTTTCTGTGAAAAAGGGCGAAATCGATTGAAGCCACGCCCAGTTTTTATACACATTCTACGGTTTGTCCTTCCGCTCGGCCGTTAACACGATAACTTGAGCAAAAATCGATATATCTTTACTAAACTCAGTTCACGTACTTTTCTGAACACACTTTCTATTGGTGTAAAAAATGGCCGAAATCCGACTATGACCACGCCCACTTTTTCGATATCGAAAAATTAAAAAAATGCCATAATTATATACCAAATACGAAAAAAGGGATGAAACATGGTAATTGTATTGGTCTATTGACGCAAAATATAACTTTAGAAAACAACTTGGAAAAATGGGTGTGACACCTACCATATTAAGTAGAAGAAAATGAAAAAGTTTTGCAGGGTGAAACCAAAAGCCCTTGGAATCTTGGAAGGAATACTGTTCGTGGTATTACATATATAAATAAATTAGCGGTACCCGACAGATGATGTTCTGGATCACCCTGGTCCAGATTTTGGTCGATATCTCGAAAACGCATTCACATATACAACTAAGGACCACTCGCTTTTAAAACCCTCATTAATACCTTTAATTTGATACCCATATCGTACAAACACATTCTAGAGTCACCCCTTGGTCCACGTTTATTGCGATATCTCGAAAAGGCGTCCACATAAAGAACTAAGGCCAACTCCCTTTTAAAATACTCATTAACACCTTTCATTTGATACCCATATAGTACAAACAAATTCTAGAGTCACCCCTGGTTCACAGTTATGGCGATATCTCGAAAAGGCGTCCACCTATAGAACTAAGGCCCACGCCCTTTTAAATTACTCATTAACACCTTTCATTTGATACCCATATTGTACAAACGCATTCTAGAGTCAACCCTGGTCCACCTTTATAACGATATTCCGAAAAGGCGTTCACCTATAGAACTCAGGCCCTCTCCCTTTTAAAATACTCATTAACACCTTTCAATTGATACCCATATAGTACAAACAAATTCTAGAGTCACCCCTGGTTCACCGTTATGGCGATATCTCGAAAAGGCGTCCACCTATAGAACTAAGGCCCACGCCCTTTTAAATTACTCATTAACACCTTTCATTTGATACCCATATCGTACAAAACAAATTCTAGAGTCACCCCTGGTCCATATTTATGGCCATATCTCGAAAAGGCGTCCACCTATAGAACTTAAGCCCACGCCCTTTTAAAATACTCATTAATACCTTTCATTTGATACCCATATCGTACAAACAAATTATAGAGTCACCCCTGGTCCACCTTTATGGCGATATCTCGAAAAGGCGTCCACCTGTAGAACTTAGGCCCACTCCCTTTTAAAATTATCATTAACACATTTCATTTGATACCCATATCGTCCAAACAAATTCTAGAGTCACCCCTGGTCCATCTTTATGGCCATATCTCGAAAAGGCGTCCACCTATAGAACTTAGGCCCACGCCCTTTTAAAATACTCATTAATACCTTTCATTTGATACCCATGTCGTACAAACAAATTCTAGAGTCACCCCTGGTCCACCTTTATGGCGATATCTCGAAAAGGCGTCCACCTATGGAACTTAGGCCCACTCCCTTTTAAAATTATCATTAACACATTTCATTTGATACCCATATAGTACAAACATATTCTAGAGTAACCCCTGGTCCATATTTATGGCCATATCTCGAAAAGGCGTCCACCTTTAGAACTTAGGCCCACGCCTTTTTAAA
Organism: Eurosta solidaginis; assembly: GCA_029619165.1. Lineage (NCBI taxonomy): Eukaryota > Metazoa > Arthropoda > Insecta > Diptera > Tephritidae > Eurosta > Eurosta solidaginis. The sequence continues at coordinate 41,125 of JARSSU010024181.1, read as the reverse complement.
ATACTCATTAATACCTTTCATTTGATACCCATATCGTAAAAACAAATTCTAGAGTCACCCCTGGTCCACCTTTATGGCGATATCTCGAAAAGGCGTCCACCTATAGAACTTAGGCCCACTCCCTTTTAAAATTATCATTAACACCTTTCATTTGATACCCATATAGTACAAACTAATCCTAGATCACCCCTGGTTCACCTTTATGGCGATATCTCGAAAAGGCGTCCACCTATAGAACTAAGGCCCACACCCTTTTAAATTACTCATTAACACCTTTCATTTGATACCCATATCGTACAAACAAATTCTAGAGTCACCCCTGGTCCTTCTTTATGGCCATATCTCGAAAAGGCGTCCACCTATAGAACTTAGGCCCACGCCCTTTTAAAATACTCATTAATACCTTTCATTTGATACCCATATCGTACAAACAAATTATAGAGTCACCCCTGGTCCACCTTTATGGCGATATCCATAAATGGCGTCCATCTATAGAACTACGGCCCACTCCCTCTTAAAATACTCTTTAGTAACTTCCATTTGATACACATGTCATACAAACACATTCCAGGGTTAACCTAGGTTCTTTTTACTACATGGTGTTTTCCCCTTATTTTGTCTCCACAGCTCTCAACTGAGTATGTAATGTTCGGTTACACCCGAACTTAGCCTTCCTTACTTGTTATTTTAAATTTTTTAGTACTGCAGGCAATTGCAACTTTGATTAGTAATTTAAGTAATTCCTAAGTGAAAATTCTCATCTTTATGTATTTGTTCAAAATAGCAAGACTTAAGAGAATTAGTGGAATTTTCGCTGACAACACTGGCGAAAACAACAAGATTCCACCTCGCATCATAACAAGAGAATTCCACCTCGTTTTTCAGCTAATTAATTTGCACAGCTGAAAATCGTGGTGAAATTCGCACACGCCTCAAAGTCTAAAGAATCGTGGTGATAGTCGCGTACGCCTAAAAGTATGCAAGGACGTGCATTGAGTTGGGCCTTCAACGAGGTGGAATTCTACAACGCCTGCAACACTCAGAAGGCTAGCCATGAAGGTATGGCCTAATCCTCTAAATAGTTCGACTTGTGCGTTACGTAGCTAAAATTTTTTGATCAAACATTGCACTGTCACCGAGTTTTATATTATAATTTGAGGTTTCAAGCCTCTAGATATCCAGGAAGTTAGTTAAAAATCGATTTTTTTGATGAAATATTGCATTGTTACCGGGTTTTTGACTTACGGCCCATGTTTCATGTCTCTAGCTCATCGGGAAGTTACTCGAAAATCAAACGCAAGATATCCCCCGTTTTTAAAGGATTTGCAGTTATCTTGACTAGCGCCACCTAGCGGAACTATGTTGTCTATAAATTATGTTGTCACCAGGCCTCTAACTTAGTGCCAAGTTTCAAGTCTCTAGGTACCCGGGATGTTCGTTAAAAATGCGGAACTTTGTTTTCTATAAATTGTATTGTCACCGGGTCTCGAACCATGTGCTAAGTTACAAGTCTCTAGGTAACCGGTAAGTTAGTTAAAATGGATAGAAAGATTCCAAAATTAAAATTAATTTTCCTAATATCTAGATCCATTCGCCACCTAGCGGAATTTTTTTGATAAAATATTGCATTGTTAAGTCTCTAAGAAACCGGGAAGTTAGTTAAAAATTGATTGAAATATTCCCAAATTAAAATTAATTTTCCTAATATCTCGATCCATCTATCTAGCGGAAGTTTTTTTTGATCAAATGTTGCATTATCACCGGGTTCTGACCCGCGGCCTAAGTTTCAAGTCTCTAGCTCACCGGCAAGTTACTCAAAAATCGAGCGCAAGATTCCCCTCGTTTTTCAGGGATTTGTTGTTATCTCAAATAGCACGCCACTTAGTGAAACTTTGTTTTCTATAAATTGTATTGTCACCGGGTTTCGAACTATGTGCTAAGTCACAAGTCTCTAGGTAACCGGGAAGTTAGTTAAAAATGGATCGCAAGATTCTCTGCGTTTTTTCAGGCATTTTCAGGGATTTTAGCTTATCTCGATTCGTCTGGCACCTCGCGGCATTTTGTTTTCCACGAATTGTAGTGCCATCGACTCGCAAACTATTTGCTAAGTTTCAAGTCTCTGGATCACCGAGAAGTTAGTTAAAAGTCGATCGCAAAATTTCCATTTTCAAATTAATTTTCTGTATATCTCGATTTTCACTTGCATTGTAATGTCCCCCAGATTTGAACTATGTTCTAACTATCAAGTGTCTAACTCAACGGGAAGTTACCGAAAAAGACTTTTCCGTGGGTAAAAAATTCGCAAAAGGTAGTAAAAATAGATAGGTACTTTGTGTGAGGATGCAAAGTATCACGTTTTTTGTGGTCTGCATGTAAAAACTATGACTACAAATCAGGTATTTCAACAATATATGCCGTAGACGTAAGAATTTGATGAAATTTAAAGCTTCTAGCCGTAAAAAAGGGGCAAAAATTACAGTTTATATGGGGTATATAATATACATACCACCGTCTCTATGATTTTTTCAGACAAAAATATATTCTATATACGTAAGCATCATTGAAATTTGAAGCCTCTAGCTCTTAAAATGGGGCAGTAATTACGAAAAGTTTCTTATCTGAACAATCGGTTGTGGGGGATATATACTATATATTCGACCGATCTCATCAATTTTTGCAGACAACAATATGTGCAATATACGAAAGCATATGGAAAGTTTGAAGCTTCAATCTGATAAATTGAGTAAGATATGACAAAAATCCTCTTTTTCCGTAAAATCGCTATAGAGGTCCGTTCCGGCCGGTTCCGACAAATGTCTAATCGGACACCTTAATACACCCGCTCACCAAATTTTATCAAGATATCTCAAAAATTGAGGGACTAGTTTGCATACAAACAGACAGACGGACATGGCTAAATCAACTCAGCTCTTCATCCTGATTAGTTCGGCACACTTAATTGTGGGTCTATCTATTTTCCTTTAAGGACTTACAATTTTGAGATTCGTGCCAAAGTTAATATACCATTTCATTTTCATGAAAGGTATAAAAATAACAATCAGCTGCATCCGACCGGCACCTGTTTGGTTCCGCCATGCTTGCGTCTTTAAAGCTAAAAGCCCTGTCACATAAGCAGTTTTTCATATAGATGCGTTCAACTCAATCTCATGCATTATGTGTAGATTGCACGTATTTTTATGGAGAACGGCAGATTGAGCGACACCGGCGCAATCTGACATAAAAAAGTAGCCAATTACAAATTTTGTTGCAAGCAAAGCACAAGAAGAAGAATTTGACAATTGCTTTGGCTAAGGGTGCTGGCACGCCTTGCCAGTGAAATTATTGTTCGCACTCGTTGATAGGTAGGTAGGTAGGTTGAACTGGCCGGTCCATGAGGACCTCACATAGACTGATTGGGTCCGTAGTGTTACCAGAAGTTTGTTTTAACGACCAAACTGAAAAACCCTATCAAAAACCAGGACCTATGTTATAAAATAACTCCGTCCTCTTGGCAAATACTAGAAGCTTCCTAGGACTTAAGCCACTTGCTGCTTCTAGATCTAACAGCTGTATCACTCCTAATAGCTGGAGTCTTAGCCTGGCAAGTGCAGGGCACCAGCACAGAACGTGCTCGATCGTTTCCTCCTCCAACCCGCACTTCCTACATCTGCTATCACTGACCAAGCCTAGTTTAAAGACCCGTCATGAGTCTACAGTCCTCTCTTTTTAATGATAGGAGCAACTGTGTTAGTCTAAGGTTGTAAGACCTACACATAATCTTCGACACTTTACAGCCCCGCGCTTGAACCCACGCCTTTCACGCTTGGTCGATCATGTGCACCTCTCGCCTTCGCTTAATCTCACCCAATCTAATTGGGACATCTACGGAGCAAGCTTCAAGGGATGCGCCCTTTTTAGCTAGTTCGTCCGCTTTTTCATTCCCATCTATTCCCATATGCCCTGGGACCCAATATATATGTCCCGATTCTCTCCAGAGACTGCTTACACTCTAACACGCATTTAGATGCTGTGCTATGCGAGATTATTGCCTTAATTGCTGCTTGACTGTCAATATAAAAGTTAACACGCTTGCAGCTTAAGCTATTCTCTTCCAGGGTTTCTACTGCTTTGGTTACGGCTAATATTTCCGCTTGGAAAACGCTACAGTAATCCGGCAGCCTGTAGGATCTGCTTATTTCCGGATCAGCGCAGTATACCGCAGACACTACTCCTTCCACTACTTTGGAACCATCGGTGTACACATGTATCGCCTCGTCCGCCATTTGCGCACCCTTGCGCCAACCGTCCACCTCTATTGTGGCCTTAAGATCTCCCTCGAAGCGCAGATAGGGAATCATGTAGTCTGTTCGTCTTGTGATTGATGACGCTATACTACTATGGCCATATGGTCGGCGCTCAAGCTGCCCCGAAGCACCGAGCCTGGTTGCGGTCGTTAACGCTTTGTTCTTTGCTACCAGGTCTACAGGTGGGATTGCAAAATGGCATACAGTGCAGCCGTCGGGGTTGTTTTCAGGGCTCCCGTAATGCTAAGCATCGATAGTCTGCATACCCCCTCTAATTTTTTGAGGTATCTTGTTTTTTGTGTGGCTTTCCACCAAACAAGAACTCCATAGTATAGAATAGGGCTTACAATCGCTGTAAAAACCCAATGAGAAAGAGAGGGCGATAGGCCCCACGTACACCCCAGCATTCTTTTACATGCATAGAGTGCCGTTGAGGCCTTCTTGACCCTCTCCTCCACGTTGAGCTTCCATGACAGCTTACTGTCTAGGATGATTCCTAAATATTTTGTGCAAGGTTTTTCCTGTAAGATCACCCCTCCTAACTTAGGCCTGGTCCAATTTGGGACCTTGTACCTCTTTGTAAACAAGACCATATCCGTCTTCTCCGCATCGACTTTCAACCCGACATTAGATGCCCAGGTATGAATATCGCGAAGCGCCCGATCCATCAAAGAACTAATCGTTGGAAGGCACTTTCCACTTATGACAATTGCAACGTCATCTGCGTAAGCCGTAAGTTTTACGGGTCCCTCATCGAACTGCCTGAGCAGTTGGTTGATGACCAGCGTCCACAGCAGAGGTGATAGTACCCCTCCCTGCGGCGTGCCCCTGTCCAATGATTTCGTCGCCTCGTACAATCCCCATTGTGATGTAATCTTTCTGCAATTTAACATGCAGCCGATCCATCTGATTAAGGCAGGATGTACTTTAATGTAATTAAGACCATCCATAATAGCCCATTTTGCAACATTATTGAAAGCCCCGGCAATGTCCAAGAAGACACACTCGTTGGTAAATTTTCTAACATTTTTCACAATTAATAAGTAAGGAAGGCTAAGTTCGGGTGTAATCGAACATTACATACTCAGCTGAGATCTTTTGAAACAAAATAAGGGAAAATCACCATGTAGGAAAATGAACCTGGGTAACCCTGGAATGTGTTTGTACGTAACGGGTATCAAATTAAATGTATTAATGAGGGTTTTAAAAGGGAGTGGCGCTTAGTTGTATATGTGAAGGCGTTTTCGAGATATCGACCAAAATGTGGACCAGGGTGACCCAGAATATCATCGGTCGGGTACCGCTAATTTATTTATATATATAATACCACAAACAGTATTCCTGCCCTGATTGTAAGGGCTATAGATTTTGCCTGCAGAACTTTTTCATTTCTTTCTACTTAATTTGGTAGGTGTCACGCCCATTTTACAAAATTTTTTCCAAAGTTATATTTTGCGTCAAAAAACCAATCGAATCACCATGTTTCATCCCTTGTTTCGTAATTGGTATAGAGTTATGGGATTTTTTTCATTTTTCGCAATTTTCGATATCGAAAAAGTGGGCCAGATTTCGCCTATTTTTAATACCAAGATAATGTGAGTTCAGATAAGTACGTGAACTAAGTTTACTAAAGATATATCGATTTTTGCTCAAGTTATCTTGTAAACGGCCGAGCGGAAAGACAGACGGTCGACTGTGTCTAAAAACTGGGCATGGTTTCAATCGATTTCGCCCATTTTCACAGAAAACAGTTACCGGCATAGAAGCTATGCACTTATCAAATTTCACAAGGATTGGTATATTTTTGTTCGACTTATGGCATTAAAAGTATTCTAGACAAATATATAAACTTATATACTGTAAAAATATTAAATTGCCTGCTAAAATTTGACTTAAAAAATTTTTTTTTAAAGTGGGCGTGTTTGTCATCGATTTTGCTAATTTTTATTAAGCACACATATAGTGATAGGGGCAATGTTCCTGCCAAATTACAGCTTGCAAAACTTTAAAAAGTGGGCGATGCCACGCCCATTGTCAAAAATTTTACTTGTTTTCTATTCTGCGTCATAAGGTCAACCTACCTACCAAGTTTCATCGCTTTATCCGTCTTTGGTAATGAATTATCGGTTTTTCGAAATTTTCGATATCGAAAAATTGGGCGTGGTTATAGTCCGATTTCTTTCATTTTAAATAACGATCTGAGATGAGTGCCCAGAAACGTACGTACCAAATTTCATTAAGATATCTCAAAATTTACTCAAGAATGAATGAATTTCTTTTTTCGCCCAGATCATTTTGATATGTAGAACTCTACATCTATCTCGATTAGTTTATGCCGTTAAGGATTACCGTTATGCGAACAAAATTAATATACCCTGTGAGCTCTGTTCAGCTGAGTATAAAAACAATATAACAAATGAATGACGACACATAATATGTTAGCAAGTGTTTTTGTTGTATAGGGAGAATATTTATAACAGAAGATATTTTTGTCTATTGTAAGTTCCGGGTGGCGGGACATTAGTCCAACCGGATAATTTCCTATTGATCCTAAATGAACCACTTGCTTTCTCTGATGGACTTAAGTAGGAATGAAAGATCCACTTTTCCAACCTCTGCCAGACTGTCGAAAAACCGTGCGCCCAGAAACAAGACGTACAGTTCATGACATCAGGGGGAGAAAGTAATGAATCGACCCTTTTTCCTCCTTGTCCTGCCGGAGCGTTGGTGCAATAGCGCAATGACCTTGTGGTGACACTCGTAAGTAATCTAACTGCATATTTGTTTGGCTTGAGAAGGAATCTAGTTCCTTTCCTCTCCAAACATGACCATAAGGGCCTTGCGACCGGGAAGTCAACCCGGTTGGTCCACAGCAAGTCTTGCCCTCTATTCCTCTATTTTCTTCAGGAGAACACCCAAAGGTGGTCGTACGGAGCTGTTCGCCTCGCTTATGTCCATTCGAGATCCTTTCCGAACTATCTCATCTGTAAATTCATTCCCTTCGATATCGCGCTGCGCCGGGACTCAGCCAAGAGAGAGCTATTTAGGTGCCCCTTATTGCAGCCAGCCAGGTTCGACAGCTCCGCATGATATCCAACTTTATCACGTTGGTTGCTAATGCCTATAAAGCGGCCTGGCTGCCGACAAAGATCGTTACATTGATGTCTGGGACCGTACTACCCTGGTGCATTCAGGCTGCTATCTATGGGACAGATCTCCGCCTGGAAGATACTGCAAGAGTAGGGAAGTCAGGACGATTGAATTCACTTGCAGATGATTTGAGTACATTTCAGCTACAGTTCCCTTCGCACTCTGTTGTTTGGCCAATGAAGAACTACCTCGCAGAGCTTGATCTTGACGGATTGACTTTGCATCATCAGTATCGTCTTGACGTTTCACAACAGTAGTGCGCGCTGGCTTGAAACCACCCTTGCATTCTTTCTGGAAAATTCTTTCAGTCGTTTTAGTGCGTCGATTAGGGTTTGTCAAATCCAGTGTTTTTCTCGCAGGTACCTTTGGTTTTGATTTGTTTTGCCCATTCGTTCCATCAACCCTTGCCCGATCTGCTGCCTTTGACTTTTGTGGTTTTTGTCGAATCTCTTTCACCAGCACTTGATTACTGCTGAACCCTTTTTCCAAACTGAAGTTAAGTGGTACATCCTGGTTCTCATAATGCATCACCTTTCTCTGCATATCGATCTTGATGTCATGGTCAACCAAGAAGTCCACTCCCAATATGACTTCATCAACGATCTCCGCCACAACGAATTTGTATAGAACTGTGACCTTTCCAATTAAGACTTCACATATCACTTCTCCCTGGACTTGGTTATACTCGCCCGTGACCGTACGCAACCTTGCTCCAGGTAACGGTTTTATTCTACTGCTGACCAAGTCAGACCGGATTAAGGAATGAGATGCGCCCGTATCTACAGTCAGTACACGTTCTTTGCCATCCACATTCCCTCGATCTTCGAAGTTATTTCTGACGACATTTCTGCAATACGTGTCTCCTGTGATTCCATCTTGGATTCCATATATGTCTTCTGTTCTTCCATCTTGGATGTTATACGGTTCTCCTGGGATTCTAGTTGAGATGCCAAATATGTCTTCTGTTATTCCAGTTGAGATGACATTTTCGACGACATTGATGTTACTGTAATGTTTGTGCAGATATTGCAGCCAATATCATGTTCAAGTCTGTGCTCGTAACTGTCTGAGATGTTTCATTTTCTCTTCAATTTTTGTTGCCTCCTCGCCATCAAGAGGAAAGACATACTCTTCCACGTTAATTCCCTTCTAATTCCATTGCCTTTCGTAGTCGTGCCTGAAGTTCGAGTTTATTGCCGGTTGTATACAATACACGGCTCTCCAACTCCTTCTTCAGTTGCTGGATCCTCAATTCACTCAACTTTCCAAGTTGTATTCGCAATCTTCGGAATTTATTCAACAATTCCTCTTCTGACACCAATTGTAACGAATTTAGTGCAATTCCGCTTATTTGCAACCTTCTACTAATGTTCGAATCACTAAACTGTTGAATAAATAACTCCAATGTTCGATTCGAGCTCAAGGCCAGAACAATAATTTTTTTCTATTGATAATTATTGTTATTTTTTAATTTTTCTAAATTTTAAAATTTGTATTTTGTTTTTGGAATAGTAAGTAGAAAATTTTTCAGACAACCTGCCATAGCTGCGCAGATAGATCCATTTCGAAGGGTGCTAAGTTTTCATCATCAGTACGCTTTAGGCGTACAAAAACAAAATAACTCCAAAATTCCGATCAGAAAAATTTCCTGATCTTAACGCCGCTAGCATCTCCAAATGTACCACTGTTCTAATTCGTGGTTTCCCAATGGTTTGTATGCGGTAGATGGTGTCACTGATGTTTTTCACAACTTTGTACGGGCCTTCCCAACTGCACCGAAATTTGGATGGAACACCTTTCTGCCGGTGAGGGTTGTATAGCAGTACCAAATCTCCCTCCAAGAAACCTTCCGAATTATTGTTCTCATCGTACCTGCGTTTCATCTTACTACTGATTATCCTGGACTGTTCCCTCGCACTCTGTTGTTTGGCCAATGAAGAACTACTTCGCAGAGCTTGATCTTGACGGATTGACTTTGCATCATCTGTATCATCTTGACGTTTCACAACAGTAGTGCGCGCTGGCTTGAAACCACCGTTGCATTCTTTCTGGAAAATTTTTTCAATCGTTTTAGTGCATCCATTAGGGTTTGTCAATGCCAGTGTTTTTCTCGCAGGTACCTTTGGTTTTGACTTGTTTGGCCCATTCGTTCCATCAACCCTTTGACTTTTGTGGTTTTTTTCGAATCTCTTTCACCGGCACTTGATTACTGCTGAACCATTTTTAAAAACTGAAGTTAAGTGGCACATCCTGGTTCTCATAACGCATCACCCTTCTCTGCATATCGATCTTGATGTCATGGTCAACCAAGAAGTCCACTCCCAATATGACTTCATCAACGATCTCCGCCACAACGAATTTGTGTAGAACTGTGACCTTTCCAATTAAGACTTCACATATCACTTCTTCCTGGACTTGGTTATACTCGCCCGTGACCGTACGCAACTTTGCTCCAGGTAACGGGTTTATTCTGCTGTTGACCAAGTCAGATCGGATTAAGGAATGAGATGCGCCCATATCTACAGTCAGTACACGTTCTTTGCCATCCACATTCCCTCGATCCTCGATGTTATTTTTGACGACATTTCTGCAATACGTGTCTCCTGTGATTCCATCTTGGATGCCATATATGTCTTCTGTTCTTCGATCTTGGATGTTATACGGTTCTCCTGGGATTCTAGTTGCGATGCCATATATGTCTTCTGTTATTCCAGTTGAGATGACATTTGCGACGACATTGATGTTACTGTCGATGTTTGTGCAGATATTGCAGCCAAGTTCAAGTATGTTCAAGTATGTGCTCGTAACTGTCTGCGATGTTTCATTTTTCTCTTCAATTTTGGTGTCTCCTCGCCATCAAGAGGAAAGACATACTCTTCCACGTTAATTCCCTCTAATTCCATTGCCTTTCGTAGTCGTGCCTGAAGCTCGAGTTTATCGCCAGTTGTATTCAATACACGGCTCTCCAACTCCTTCTTCAGCTGCTGGATCCTCAATTCACTCAACTTTCCAAGTTGTATTCGCAATCTTCGGAATTTATTCAACAATTCCTCTTATGACTCCAATTGTAACGAATTTATTGCAATTCCGATTATTTTCAACCTTCTACTAATGTTCGAATCACTAAACTGTTGAATAAATAACTCCAATATTGAATAATGCAAAAATGGTCTTTATTATACTACTTGGAAATAACGCTTATATTTCGCAACTGATAGCTTGCTTAAATCAAACTGATTGTCGTGCCTCTACTGTTGCTGCCCTTTATACTCTGTGATTTCTCGTTCGCATACTTCTAGGCGCTTCCAGAATTTACTTAGTTACTGCTGTAAAATTATAACTACAGATGCACGTGTATAGCTTCTCATATGAGCGTGTATATGTAACTGTCACTTCCACAGATAATTGCCTACTTTTGGGAGCATCTCAGATAAGATATATACATGTATTTTTGCGTCTCTTCTGCGCTGCCCGTATGGACATATGGGTAGACATAATGATTGATTTGTTGATGTGCATACGAGTCACTGCTTAGTATCGCCTTAGATATGATAGTACCCCTTAGTGTTGCTAGTATTCGTCACAATATGATATACTGCAGAACAACAAAAGAAGTTTGCAGTAGATAATGTCTACGAAGAGGCTTATCCTCGAGGAGTATCCGCATCATGTCAGAAAGCCAGGCAGCCTTACGTGCCTTGTAGCCTCACATAATTACTTCTAAGCTAATGGGTGAATGCATTGGAGTCCCAAATGCAAAAAACGGGTTTTGACAGGATTGTTTCCGGGGCATCAGGTACATTTAAGTAATGAGAAAGCATACTACCTAACCAAGCACGGTGCTATAGCAGCTATCTATGGTTGAGAACCTTTCTGTGGAGCTACAAAGGCACACACCACGGAAACGATAAGTAACTGGGAAACAAGCAGTTCAGACAACACTGTATTTAATGCTCAGGCAAACGCAACTGTCGCCCTGTCCGTACTGATGTCACGTTGGTAATAATTTTTTCCCAAATAACAAAACAAATGAAAAATTAAAAATTGCTTCAAATACATTTGTCCATCACTTAAAACCAGCATGGGAAATACCCGCTTAATTCATACAAATAGACAACATTGGTTAATTCTTTATATTTCAAAACAATGAAATGGCCAACAACAATAAACATAACTTTGACATATGATTTTATACGAAGTATGTACTATACAAAGAATAAAATATGGAAGGAAGGCAGTTAGGATAAGACGCTTACTAAGGCAGCCGCTTCTATGTACCGGATCGACTAGGGATTTTTTCCCGACCAAGGGCTGTCATTTCAGTGTAACCCCATTTAGCACTTCTACAACAACATCAACAACAACAGCAACAGGAGAAGTTTACAACAACTAAGAAATTAGGAGTGCGGCTTCTATTCCAACTCCCGGGAGCAGAGGCTTTGAAGAGATTTACAAGGTGTACTCGAAACAGCTGTAGCCTTGTCTTTTCTCAAGCAATTAAATAAAGACAGGCCAAATAGTTTATAGAACCACCAACGAGAGTATCAGCCAAACTTATATATCTAAGTAGAGAGGAACTATGAACTCTCACTCGCTTCACAAATATGTTGCTTTCGTGAGCTGAAGAATGATACTCCGTTTCACATTCTTTGTGAATGTTTCACTCAGCATGACTCTTATAATCTCGTGATATCGAGTTAAGAGCCTGAAGCGATACTTAAATACATTAAAAGCCTCCACATACAGTAACAGTCTGATGAGTCAGGCACAAAAGTTATAAATAAAGGTTGCAGTGCATCGAGGCCTAATAATAATAATAATAATAATAATGATTGGAAGGCACTTGATATGCCATTCTTCTCCGATCATGCGTATATCAACTTCAGCTTCTGGCTTGAGAGGGGAACCTTAAGAGAGGAACCTTTAGAAACCCTACGTCAGCGAACTGGCGCAAATTCCAGAAATACACTCAGAGAAAAAATCGTTCTAAAACGAACGGAACAAGTTTAAAATGAAGAACATTTGTTGACAAAAGTCAATTATTAACATCCTAAATCCTAAAATCATATATTTCTCTTATTGAGAAATTTATTCTTATTTATAATCTGCATATATACTTAAAACATTTCATAACAAGTTTAAGAATTATATGTGTATTTGTGAATGGAAAATATAATTGAACGAAAAAAATATTTAAAAATAGAAAAAATTGTTTTAAAAAATTTTAGAGTTTGACAGTGATCGAACTCGCGCCACGCGATCGCAACCGCAACATCATAACCGCTGAGCCATTACGACTGCTTGACATTGTAGTGTACACGAATTGTACCATTTAAAGAAAAACTTAATTTAAGAACATTGTTCTCATTAAGAGAACATTTGTTCATATTTCAAGACCAGCCGTTCTTTTTTCATGAAAATGGTGTCAGTTCAAGTACAAGGTTGTTTTAAGAACTGGTCGTTCGTTTTTCAAGAACCAAAAAGTAAGAACATGGAAAGCTTGAATTGGGTCCGGTGGTGCTGGATTTTAGAACTGCAATTTTCTCTGAGTGTATTTAGAAACAAAACTCGGACAATCCAAAGGAAAGCCGCTTATGACGGCGTATAATCGAGCTTTCCATCTAAGCAGATGTAGAGGAAAAGTGAAGCTAGGAGTTAGGTATTCTTATAGGACAGGTAAAAGAAATATTTAAGCTGGCAAAGATCGCGGGATACTTGTCGTTAACATAAGCTCACTTTTTCTACACGTAAAGCAATAAATACTAGTTCGAAATTTAAGTGATGTTAATTGGGTGTCTTCAGTATCTGTTCTATATTCCGCCATGTTTCAGGTATTTTTTTTTCACTCAGGAAATAACAGTTTTATTTTGAGCAAGGCGAATCCATACCAGCTGGTGCCAAAGCGAATTCAAACAATTCGCCGTGCAGAAGAATGTCAAGTCAAAAGAAAATTTTCATTGATTTCGATTAACTGACATATTAAAGTACAAGGCGCTGTATGGAAAATAATCTAGAAGAAGCAATTGGGCTAACAACACCTGGTACTGAATTCGCCTTGATTTTGAGTTTTTTATTTCGTTCCGAAAATATGAGTTATTTTTAGATTTTGTCCTTTTTCTAGGAAACTTTTATTTTTATTTTACTACCTTTATATTACGGCCCTTTCATGTTTGTCCCCTCATTTCCATACGAATTTTTGACCCACGGAAAAGCCTTTTTCGGTAACTTCCCGTAGAGCTAGACAGTTGATACTTAGAACATAGTTCAGATCTGGGGGACATTACAATGCAAGTGAAAAAAAATCCGCTAGGTGGCGCATGGATCCCATACAGAAAATTTGAAAATGGAAATTTTGCGATCGACTTTTAACTAACTTCTCGGTAATCCAGAGACTTGAAATTTAGCACATAGTTTGCGAGTCGATGGCACTAAAATTCGTAGAAAACAAAATGCCGCCAGGTGGCAGACGAATCGAGATAAGCGAAAATCCCTGAAAAAACGCAGGGAAATTTGCGATCGATTTTTAAGTTACTTTCCGGTGAGCTAGAGACTTGAAACTTGGGTCGTGAGTCAGAACCCGGTGACACTGCAATATTTGATCAAAAAAATTTCGCTAGGTGGCGCATGGATTGAGATATTAAGAAAATTAGTTTTGATTTGGGAATCTTTCAATCCATCTTTAACTATCTTCCCGGTGACCTAGAGACTTGAAACTTGAAACTTGGCACTTAGTTAGAGGCCTGGTGACAATACAATAAAACAAATTTCCGCTAACTGCAAATCCTTTAAAAACGGGGGGAATCTTGTGATCGATTTTTGAGTAACTTGCCGGTGGGCTAGAGACTTGAAACTTAGGCCGTAAGTCATAAGACCATGGAATATTTTATAAAAGAAAATCCGCTAGGTAGCGCATGGATCGAGATATTGAGTAAACTAGTTTTAAATTGGGAATCCTGCAATCGATTTTTAACTAACTTCCTGTATATCTAGAGATTCTTTTAGACTTTGAGGCGTATGCGAATTTCACCACGATTTTCAGCTGCGCAAATTAAGTAGCTGACAAACTAGGTGTAATTCTCTTGTTATGATGCGAGGTGGAATTCTCTTGGTCTCGCCAGTGTTGTCAGCGAAAATTCCACAAATTCTCTTAAATCTTGCTATTTTGAACAAATAAATAAAGATAAGAATTTTCACTTAGGAATTACTTAAATTACTAATCAAAGTTGCAATTGCCTTTTTGTAGGCGGTACTACAAAATTGAAAATAAAAAGATGATAAAAAAATTTTAAGGACTACCTTTATATAAATGGACCAAAAAATAGAAGACAATTTTTCCTTTAATACAGACATAAAAAAAAATAAATGTAAGGCACGATAACCTCCGAAGAGATTTTAGGCCGAGCTTCTCTTCCAATTTGCGTCGTGCTACTTTTTAATTTTTCCTACAATTTGGCGAGACGGGACCTACTTGTTTTATGCCGACTCCGAACGGCATCTGCGAGGCAGATAAGTTTTCACTGAAAGCCTTTCATGGCAGAAATACACTCGGAATGCTTGACAAACACTACCGAGGGGCGACCCCGCTTAGAAAAACCTTATTTCTAAAATTTTGATGTTGCTTTGCCTGGGGTGTGAACCCAGGGCATTCGGTGTGGTAGGCGAAGCACGCTACCATCACACCACGGTGGCCGCCATTAATACAGACACAGTCTTGTTGAATTTTGACTAAAAAACTTTAACAATAGCTCTTGTAAAAGAATTTTGGGAAATTTTGGTATGATCTTTTTATTATACGTTAAAAAAAATACTATTTTCGAGCCAAATAAAAAACTAAAAGCACTATTATTTAAAATTACTTGTTATTTTCCTAGCGAAATAAAAACCTCAAAAATAAATTATTAAAAATTGACTTTTATAAGAAAATTTGTAACCATTACGATCCCTTATATTAAAAATTAAGGAATCATATATTTAAAGGTATATTTTGGCATTGATTCAGAAGAGACGCCCTAATCTTTATGATAAGGGCTATAATAAAAGCAAACATACTTACTTACTCGAGAATTCAAATCTTACAGATGTCTTCACCATTCTTAGACAATGAAACTTGGGTTATATGTATTAAAAGATATCTACGTATGAAATGTATGTGTAAGTAATTATTTATATATAAGGGCTTACAAAATGCTCTAGATAAATAAAAAATTTCAAGAAAGTAAATGTGAATGAAATACTTCACGACGGCCAGCGACTTAAGCCAATTTTATTTAAGCTTAGCCCTTAAGCGTTTTCTATATCATCATCGACTTGAAAATAGCTAGAAAGTACAAACGTAAAATGGCATTACTTACCAAGTTGTTAGCGCAGAGTTCGCTGTTGGCTTGACGAGTGCATATCGTATGAACTTAGACGGCAATAAAACGGATATTATTTGAAAAATAAAAGATATATTAATTAACTAAAAAAATATTAATAAATAACTAATAATAATTGACATTAAAAACTGTGAAAGAACTTTTGAATTTTTAAACATTATTGTTTAATAATTGTGATTATATGCATATAAAAAATTTATGATAAATATTTTAAATATTTCTTGAATACAAATTGGTTCTAACGTCTTCAAGCGTACTAAGAAAGCAAACCAGAACAAATTATGGGTGCCGGCAATGAATCAAAATACCAATACTTGGCGGGCATTTGTGGTTAGTACAATTTCGACTTTACAAAAGTTTTATTTAAATTAAGCTTAAAAAACAAGTAAAGAAGTCTAAGTTCGGGTGCAACCGAACATTACATACCCAGCTGTACATTTGAAATGCTGTTGTTGTTTGTTTTGTGTGCTTAATAGTGTTACAAGGCTGCTCAATAATACATATGTATATGGTTCTTTTCTGAACTAATTTTTCTTCGAGTTATGGCTCCCGAAATATAGACAATTGCTTAGTCATAAAAGGGGCGGTGCCACGCCCATTTTTTTAAATTTGAAGTTTTTCCTATTTATTGTTATAACTTCACTTGGGAAATGAAATACCATTGATATAAAGCTCTTTTTTGAAAAGATATAGCTTATTTTATTCGTCCACGACCCTTTTAAAAATCTTTTATATAAAAGTGACGCCCACCTTAACCGATTTCTTTAATTTTTCTTGTTGTTGTTGTTGTAGCGATAAGGACACTCCCCGAAGGCCTTGGGGAGTGTTATCGAGTTGATGGTCCTTTGCCGGATGCAGATCCGGTACGTTCCTGTACCAAGCTCTACCATCTCGGGAACGATTTGTTATGACCACATGCGATCTTCTAGGCACCCGCACGTTCAATAAGGAGCAGGGGTCGTCAGAGCATCGGCTGTTAATGAAACAGTATTCGCCACGGATAGGTGAGGTTGACTATTGGGTTTGGAAAAGCTATATATTGCGTTGGTAACCTGAAAGGGTTGCGATAACCAACCCATTGAATCTGGTATTTTAGTCGCCTCATAAGACAGGAATACCTATCGGGGGTATATTCTGACCCCCTAACCCGCTGGGGGTGTTAATTTTTCTTCAAAGCATTCCTTATAGTAAAGGCAACCTCTCAGCCGAATTTTGTTACGATAGGTTCAACAATTTTTGATTTATGATTAATAATATTTGTAAAATTTATTTTATCACAAGTGGGCGGTGTCACATCCATTTAAATTTTTTTTTCAAATTTTTTATCAAGAGTATCAATATCAGTCCACGCGTCAAATTTCGACATTCTAGGTGTATTATTTACTAACGATCAGTTTTTTTGTGTTTTCCAAAATGTTATATATATAAAAAGCAGGCGTGGTTATCAACCGATTTCGCTCATTTTCAATACCAATCTATTCTGGGTCCAGGTAAGCTCGTGTACCAAATTTGGTGAAAATATCTCAATATTTACTCAAGATATCGTGTTAACTGGCAGGCGGACGGACGGACATGGCTCAATCAAGTTTTTTTTTCGATACTGATGATTTTGATATATGGAAGTCTATATCTACATATCTCTATTCCTTTATACCTGTACAGCCAACCGTTATCCAATCAAAGTTATAATACCCTGTGTACAAGTACAGCTGGGTATAATAAAACTGGTGACTCACTTTCAATGAGTAGTAAAATGGGTAATTAAATACGTGTCGTTTGACGGCTCTTCCCCATATTTTTGGAAACGTAATAGCAGTTGTTGTTGTTGTTGAAGCGATAAGGGCACTCCCAGATGTCGATAGTCCTTTAGGCGTTGTATTCGTTTTCATTGGAGTGCGGTTTTATGTGGCGAGTCCCATGCCTAGCGCACAACCCACTCGGCAGGGATAAAAGTATTACTTTCACGTTTATATAGCGAGCAAATTGTTCAAACACGGACGCCCGCATGCAGTCGCACCGATTAGGACGGAGTAGCCTAGCTAAGTTATCGCCCTCTCGCATTAGCTCACCACTAAACGCATGTTCAGTGGCCAGCAAGAGGATATTTGGCTGCTAGCGACCGGATTTAGTTAGCTGTTTGAACCGCATGCAAAATAATCACCCTCGCCATTCTCTGATTAATGGCGTTCAGAAGTTTTTCCCTTTTACGTGGACACCTGCGAACGGCTCCACCCTCCAAATCAAGGAGAAAACATTATATTTTGTAAGAAGTTTATCATTCTTTATCTTCTATTAATCGACTTTCTCATGACAAATAGGAACTCTAAACTTCAAGCAGACTATTGTCGGAGGGTATATTCAGCAACACCCCAGTTTTTCAGGAGAGCAAAAAAAAGGTTTCACAGCAAAGTGTAGGAACATATTTAAGTAAATAAATTAAATTAACTTATAAAATGGGAAAAGTGTAGATGAGGGAGGGTGGGTGTTTTCAACACCTGTTTGGAGACCAAAGCTATATCCGCGCAAAACACTTATGTTCACAATTTTTTTTGTGGGTACAACAACATTACAACAACCACATGAAAATCGCCAACTTCAACTGCAAATATCTCCGGACAGAGATAAAATTTTTATTCTCCGCATTCGAATTATTGTTTTCGAGAGTAATACGCATCTTTTGAGACCTCTCTCGATATTTTTGTTAGCGTACTAGCAGTGGACCCCTCAACTAGACTTTTACCAATAAAATTTTTGGCGGAAAACAACCACTTTGACAAGTTAGCACCAGCTGTCTAAATATGAAGAACATCATTAGTAATCAAACTTTCGGCTTTTTTTGAGTCATTCGGACTTGATATCTATATACTTTTGTTTAACTTTTATAGATTTAAACTTTCTTACCCATTAGAAGGAGAGTCCATAATCTTATACGAAAACGACAGCTGGATTGAAGTAATGGACAATCCAAATTGACTTTCACCTCCAATTTTTGCAATACACGAAACTTCACACGTTGACCTTGCTCACTACACCTTTTGCAGTTTAAGTTCAGAAAATTACAATTCAAGTTCAGAATTTCCAATTTAAATTCAGAAATTTACAATCAAGTTCAGAGTTTCCAATTCAAGTTCAGAAAATTACAAATCAAGTTCAGAAATTCCATTTTAAACTCAGGAATTTATAATTCAAATTCAGAAAGTTACAGTTTAAGTTCAGAAATTCCAATTTAAGTGAAGAAAATTACAATTCAAATTCAGAAAAATACATTTCAAGTTCAGAAATTTACAATTCAAGTTCAGAAAATTTCGATTCAAGTTCAGAAAGTTTGTCAGGATATTTTTTTTCCATGCAATGGAAATACAAGAATGTAACATGGTAAATTTTAGCGCTAATAATCTGATTCAAGGATATGCAGGCCTACTATCTGTTGAGAAATTTGACTTCTTAACTCACTTGAATCAAGCTTGCTCACATGAAGGAGATAGCGAAAAAAACCGTTTACTCTCTCCTCCTCTCCTAAGAAGTCAGTTACAAGGACATCCAGCTATATTCCAGTATGACAGCAGTGATGACGAAATCAACGAGCGTCCACAATCACACAAGTAACGTATAAGTACTGTGTGCACAGATCAAGTCTTCCTTCACCTGCCTCTCGCAACTCTGTGGAGGTCTTCTCCTTCCACTGCTTCCAAACTGCGGTGTCGACTGAAGTACTTTCATGGCCGGAGCGTCCTCTTGCACTTGTTACAAAGAGTTATCCTCCGTTTGATTTCTTAGCTCGGGATGTACACGCCTTGGAAAAAACTTGGGGTACAGTATATCCAAGCCACCATTGTCAACGAAGCATCAACACTTCTGCAAATAACTTATAAGTATTACATTACGTAGTATGAGTTGGAATAACGTTTGCAAAATACACCCTACTTATAATTTTCTGAATTTGAATTGTAATTTTCTGAACTTGAATTACAATTTTCTGAATTTGAGTTATAAATTTCTGAACTTAAACTGGAAAAGGTGTAGAAATATGAGAGTGCTAAACCGCAGTTCCATTCGCCCATTAGTACCAAAGTAATTTTGTATGACGATATTATAGTTACCTCGATTTATGATTGCCTTAATAGATTCAGGAATGGAGTTCCATAGTCTCACAGCATGAACAAAGAACAACCACGAAGAAGATAAGTAGGAGTATTTAGGTAGAATTAAATTATGATGCCTATTAGATCTTGTGAATTTTAGCTTCTCGTAAAGATAGCTATTAGCTTTGAATTCAAAAAGCTTATACAGGAACATACAGTTTCTAGCTGCAAGATAGACTAAGATACTGCATCTCAGAAGTTTATTCTTCCACAATGAGATGTGGTCATGTTGCTTTAGGCCGTACACGTAGCTGGTAACATTTTTGAACAGAATTAGAATTTTATGAGACGAGACAGAGTCCAGCTTACTATATACAAGATCGGAATATGTAATATGAGGTAGGATTAATTGCACAGCTAATTTTTTCTTGTGTTTAACGGTGTAAACCAGGCTGACATTCTTAGCCTGCGCAAAACAGTGTACACGTTGCTTACAACTTTGCTTATATGGTTCGAACAGCTCAGCGAAGAATTCATAATAAACCCAAAATTTTTTTTATCTTGTCAGTAAACATGAGACAGTTATTACCAACAAAAAGCTGGGGATTGTCTTCAACATGAACAGTACTATTACTGATGGGTAACACATACTACTTCGAAACGTTTAGACGGAGACAATATTTCCGGCCCCATTCAGAAATAGCTAGCAGATCACAGTTTATTTTAAAGCACAAATACTCGACAAGATCAGTCCCACTGGACAAATACAACTGTATGTCATCAGCATAGGTATGCACACTGACATACTGGCACACAGAGAACACATCATTAACAAAGAGACTAAACAAGAGCGGACCCAGTATAGACCCCTGTGGAACTCCGAATTCAACACCACTTTACGACGAAGACCCAGCTCTACCCTTTACCTTTTCAGATCTTCCTGTAAGATAGCTGGTCATAAGTTTAACAGCACTATTAGAAAATGCAAAGTAGTATTTCAGCTTTCTACAAAGTAGATCATGGCTTACCAAGTCAAATGCCTTGAAAAACTTTTATACGAATTTCGTCCATTATTTTCATCATAGCTATAGCACAGCTATACTTAGATCTAAACCCTGACTGTAAAAGAGACAAAAGATTATATTTTTGTATAAACGAAGATATTTGAGAGGCCATTAAAGACTCACACACAGAAGGGTTAGTTGGAGTATTCTTCTTCGCAACAGGGACTATGATAGCCATTTTCCATGCAGAATGAAAAGATGAGACAGTGAAAATATGATTAATTACATGTGTTGGCGTTCCCAGGATGAAAGGTAATGCCAGTTTAACAAATTTTAAGAAAATTCCGTCCTCTCCAACTGCATTGGACGTAATGGCCATGACTGAAGTAACAACTTCTGTCTCAGTGACGCCAACGAAATTGAACTCCTCACTCAGTTCATGCTGCACTATGAAGTCTTGGGCCGGAGGGCCATCACTGTTTTTACTTGCGTTATTAAAATATTCATTGGTACATTAGTCAATACTACATTCTGACTTCAGTCTTCAATGTACATTCAAGTTTTTAAGATTGCGCCATAAATCTTTTGATGAAAGGGAAGGGTTCAACTTAAAATTACAGTATTTACGCTTGGCCTCTCTGGTTATGGCAGTAGCTCTGTTTCGGGCGGCGCCCAAGCGACGTCAGTTTTGGTTCTCCTCCATTTTGAGTGAAGCCTATTACGCACTTTAATAGCTAATTTAACACTATGATTGTACCATGGACACGACATATTCTTACATGAGCACTACGACTAGGAACATGACTACAAAAAACATTATTCAACATTTTATTTAAAAAAATCAAGTTTTTCGTCTAGTGACGGTAGAAACCAGCAATCACCCCAGTTAATATTAGACAGATCATTGAAAAGTACACCAACGTTAAAATTTTTCAAATCACGATGCAAAAAGTTAACATTCTCAGGAGAATAGTTAAACGCAACATCAAATGCACAAAAAAGAAGATCGTGGTCAGAGATAATACACATTTGGTAAAATTTAAGGACTGGGTCAAGATTAGAGGTGATTACAAGGTCCAACAGCGAGGAATTACAATTATTGGAATACCTTGTTGGTATAGTCATGTTTACTACTTCAAGGCCTGCAGTAGAGACATGGTCCAATAGCTTCGTGGAATACGGATCTTTCACAAGGAGATTGACGTTAAAGTCTCCACATATAACATATCGTTCATATTCAAGTAAAAACGCAGAGAGCTCAGTAAAAAATAATCTAGTATGAAATACTTATGAGGGTTATATACACAAGCAACTAGTACCTTTGCAACGCCATCTGAAATTTCAGCAACATAAATTCTTCTTCTCAGTCGCAGCGATTTTTATCAGTGACTGTTTTGCAGTGTATATAATTGCAGTCATACAAGTACTCACAGCTCTCGTGACAGCATAACTTTCAGCTACATAATATGAATCAGGTTCATTCGTTCACGTAGTGACATCTCCTATTCCTGTGACGAGAGCGATAATGGGATCTGTCACTGTGATTATTGATAATTGAGAGCGTCCAGTCAGTCGTACAGAGCATTCGAAGCTGTCGCTAGATTCATGTGATATTTTAGTGACTGTGACAAAATCACAGGTAACAAAATATTTTCCTGTACTAGCGTAATTGACTCTTGATTTGTGAACCGTAACAAAGTTCAAACTTCACTTGTCAGTAGACCCTGTCGAAAATAGTTGTAGACACGTTTTTTCGAAAGATAATAGGTAACCGAACGGTTGCTTATGAGGTATGAGCTATCAATAAGGTAGTAGGAAAGTTACCTACAGCTCTGCCATATCATCGCTATCAGAGCACTTACGGGCTGTCTCCTTATAATGCGAGGCGCAAATGACCAGGGCTAAAGAAGTGAAACAAATGCTTGGCTTCTTCTCTGTATTCACCTTGAGAGAGATAGTCTCGTCTAACACAAAATTGCTGGACATAGAACCGCCTGCTAAGGAGACAAATACCAGCGGTATACCGTTAGCCATTAATAATCTTTTTAAGAAATCAATAAGCACGATTTTAGGCCATATTCAAACTATATGTCTCACAGGGTCATCGTTAGATTAGGCCCGCTAGTACCACTACAAAAAATCACGCACAGCAGCTCATGATCATTATCTTCATAAATCTTAATAAACTTAGTGATAAGCTCTTATTTAT
Organism: Eurosta solidaginis; assembly: GCA_029619165.1. Taxonomy (NCBI): domain Eukaryota; kingdom Metazoa; phylum Arthropoda; class Insecta; order Diptera; family Tephritidae; genus Eurosta; species Eurosta solidaginis. Next base: position 18,001 of record JARSSU010024181.1, on the reverse strand, counting down.
CTTTCTAACATCATACATTTATTTAATTTAAATTCCTTTCCTACTCAACTTATGTTCTTTTTACATTTTATTTTTCTTCCGCTCCGCATTACGAACGGTCCCATGTTATCAAAAAATCAACAGTAAATATCATAACAATATCATATGGAGGCTTTACCGGTTGGCCATCTTCTAGTTTTTACGAGCTGCAATCACATAATAGCCCACTTGAGTCGGGCCCCATGTCGAATGCTGATATCGGCTGGGTGGGAGCTATGATTTGTGTTGGTGGAACACTGGGTACGATGTTCTTTTCTTGGTTTGCCGATCGTTTGGACGAAAGAAGTGTTTGCTGTTGGTGGCGCTGCCATCTTTGGTAAGTATGGTATATATAGCGGGGAGAAGGGTCTGACATTGGGCTAAAGATATGTTCGTAATTTGATAGATCGAAATGCAGGGGCAGATTGACTTTCCGCCGGAGATAAAGGTGATCCGTGCGTTTCTTCTTCTTCTCCAAAGCTTCAATTAATCACAAGTAACAGTTTCCTTTATAACTCCTCTTTACCTCTCTCTTTAGCTCGGATGGTGGATTATACCATATGCCACCACGCCTACACATCTTTGTATTGCACGTGTTTTTGGTGGAATGTCCGGTGGTGGTATATTCGTTGTGAATCCAATCTATACGACTGAATTAGCTCAAGATCAGTAAGTATTTAACCCTCTGACTTCTTTGTGACTTTTGACATATGTGATTGTGTGATTGTGAATTATTATTTTAGTATTCGCGGAATTTTGGGTACAATGTTGATGTTGGCATTCAATTTCGGCATACTCAGCGCATTCGTACTGGGACACTTTTTATCCTATGGCACAGTGGCATGGATTATGTCATTACTCACCATTGCGTTCCTATTTTGCTTTCCATTCTTGCCAGAAACGCCACAACATCTTATGAGCAATAATAAAGTTAAGGTGAGTAAAAAGTATTTGCATACTTACTAGTTTCCAGGGGTTTTATCTAGCGTCTTGTGTTAAAAGATTAGGTGGTCACTGGTATCGTTACTATAGCTGTGATTTTGTCACAGAGACCGAAAGATCATAGAAAATTGCAATAAAATGCTTTGGTGGTCACTTATATCGTAACGAACTAAGAGTTTTTACAGCTACAGGACATCACAGCGTCAGAAATCACCGTGACTTATAGTGATACCAACTGTGCTTCGTTCGCAATCACGATTACCAGCAATAACAATCACAGACCCCTTAACTGCTCTAGTCACAAGAAGAATTAGCTGATCCCCGAAGTGATCATACGAATTTTATGATCCGAAGTGATGTAATTTGGCGTGCTATTATACATTATAATCTAATTTACTGTAAATTATATGCCACCCGTGGTGTGATGGGTAGCGTGCTCCGCCTATCACACGTATGCCCTGGGTTCAACTCCCGGGCAAAGCAACATCAAAATTTTAGAAATAAGATTTTTCAATTAGAAGAAAATTTTTCTAAGCGGGGTCGCCCCTCGGCAGTGTTTGGCAAGCACTCCGGGTGTATTTCTGCCATGAAAAGCTCTCAGTGAAAACTCATCTGCTTTGCAGATGCCGTTCGGAGTCGGCATAAAACATGTAGGTCCCGTCCGGCCAATTTGTAGGGAAAATCAAGAGGAGCACGACGCAAATTGGAAGAGAAGCTCGGCCTTAGATCTCTTCGGAGGTTATCGCGCCTTACATTTTTTATTTATATGCCACGAAATGAATTTTACTGATATGATATCAACCAATTCATTATATCAAGGTAGCATTTAAAACCAACTAAATTAATACCAAGTTATAACTCAGTTTAATTAGGGTTGACGTGATATGATGTGATATCGCATGATGTCGGTGTGATATGATATCATAAAATTTGATACAAAATATTTTGTTTAATCAGCTGAGCTCGTTCAACAACATCGACAACTAAACCTAATTAATAACTTTTATTTTATTTTTATTTCAGAAAGCTGAAAAATCACTAAATACTATCGCAACATACGCGCGCTGTCACATGAATGGCCCGCAAATTTCAAAGCCGAATTAGATAAGCTGAAAGGCGAAAATAAGAAGGAGGATGAAGAAGATAGTAATGCGATCACATGGCAAGATTTAAGTAGGAATATTTTTGTTAAAAAAAAATATATATTATTTGTAATTTATATTCCACCAATCTGACCATCTTTAGACGATCCCATTGCATGCAAAGCTTTCATAATTGGAATCGGAATTATAAATTTGATGCAATTTTCCGGTTGTTTTGCCATGTTAAACTATACTGCTAATATATTCAAAGAATCCGGTTCTGATCTTTCTCCCACAATATCTGCAATTGTTGTTGGTTTTATACAATTAGTTGGATCATATGTATCAGCGTTACTGGTGGAGAGAGCGGGTAGGAAGGTGAGCTAATATTATTTGAGTTTATGAACAAAAATACGATATGCATAGATTTAGAATTAGTAAACAAGTCAGTCAGGGTATGGTTTACTGGTTGATTGATGGACGTAATCTGTATTGATTGCAAATATCTCTAATACATCGGTTTTGACAACACAATTCGCGTTTTAATCAATGAATTCAAATGGAATAAGAGAGATACAGGCGGGTTTATTGTCAAGTGAAAAGTGAAAGCTGTTGGCAATAGTGAATGGAAAAATTTTGTTGTATGTGTACGCAAACTTTCTTACGAATGGTAGGGAGCAAAAGGTAGGAGCCCCGCAAATGGCAGTGTCTCTATGGCTGAATCACCGATATGTCGCAATGTCAACCGTATTGAAAGAAATAGAGGTCTAAATAAATCCCAGTGACTCGACGATCTTCTCCACTTTTGGGTCATCATGTCGGGCTATTTATAATAAAAACGATTCAAGTTTGAATGAGCCACGAAACAGAACTAAATTTAAAAAAAAGCAACAATAGTCCAAGCCCAAATCGAAGCCAATGCTATAAACGAAACTGATATCGGAACCGGAACAAAACTTAATCAAAATCAACAATGACAGCGGAAACGATTCAGCCTACCAATTTTATATATGTATGTGTACAAGAGTCCAGCTACGTCCATCAATTAGTTCAGCCAAAAGACCTAGAGAGGATGCTACCCTACTATACTCAGGCAGTAATCCATAAAATAGAAATTTGCAGTAGAGATTGTCTACGTAGAGGCTTTTCCTCGAGGAGTATTCTTATTATGTTATACAGCCAGTCAGCCTTATGTGCCTTTCAGTCATACAAAAGAACATGTTGAATCCAATCGCTCGATGGAGCTATTCGAATTTATAAAAGCTCATCTATCTATGGTTATTGGAGTGTTAATAGTGTACTACCCGATGGGAGTCCACGCGGTACGTCTTAATTGCAGCATTAGTAAACATATAATGAGGTATCCTATGTGGTTGGGGCTTTAGTGGTACTCATAGCGGAATGATACAAGGGTGGCAGCATGGTGACATACCTACAAACATAAATAAAAATTCCATGTACTTTGTTTTTGTAAATTCGATGGACAAATGTCAAAATCGTACGACACCGTAAGTTGATGTATCAAATCAAATAAAAAAGGGTATAATCAGCTGTTCCATGCTGCCACCTTGTATCGTTGCGCCATGGTGGTACTTGACAGGCGCGCGCAGTGGCAACACGCATGTCAAGTACAACTGCAGCCAACGTCACACAAAAGAAATGAAAAGAAGATAGATAAAAAAAAATACAAGCGGCCATTACAATTTTGACCGGCTTTAATATCGCACACAGTTTTCCAAAAATAAATTAAACTAAGTTAAAAGTTGAGTTCTTTGTTTCTATTGTATTGGCAGCAATAAGTATTTGATGTTCTGGCGAAGAAGGCCCCCTCGGCGGATATAATTGCCAAAACCAAAAATGGCAACAATTTGGAGGCGGCGTTCTCCCAAAAGAAGGAGCGTTAAAAAGGTAACGCCGCATGGCGGCACACGAAGAAGGCTTTCATTTTGAAACGCCACATGGCGACCGTGACAGGACTCGAACCTGCAATCTTCGGATCCGAAGTCCGAATTCCACTAAAGCCCCAACCACATAGGATACCATATTATATTATTGCTAATGCTACATCATAATAAACGGGTCAGCCCCAGCAGTATTATATCTATGGAGGACGAAGGTGATATCATCCAGTTACTTTATGCTCTGCAGTCAAGCTTTTGCGAGGCGTAAATATCTCGGCCGGAACTTATTCGAATATTCGGGGGAATTTTATTGAAAATAACAAAAGAGAGTCATTGAGAGATTTTTATTATTAAGAGTAGTTAAAAAACTGTTATCAAGTACTTAGAAAATCGTCAAAAGCAATTTTTTTGTAGTTTTTATATATATGAAATTTTTTAGGATTTTTTTTTGAAATCAAAATCTTCAATAACTGTTATTTGAAGAGAAATAAATCACGCAATAACTCTTAAATTGTAATTAATTTAATTTCTATATTTACAAAAGCGTAAACTGTTATCCTTCACTTATAAACATTAATAAAAATATATACTAACTTACTTTCAGCTCCTCCTGCTCATCTCGACAGTTGGCATTGCAATGGGTCACACCATATTCGGTACATACACATACCTAAATCTACTCGGTTATGACGTTCAAAATTTCACTTGGGTGCCTGTTGCAAGCTTTTCTATAACAATATTTATAGCCAGTTGGGGTTTAATGGGCTTACCCTATTTGGTTATATCGGAAATTATGCCACCAAAACTACGCAGTCTTGGTGTAATGATTTGCATGATTACAATGTGGCTTACCGGTATTTTAATGTTAAAAGTGAGTAGTTTAAAATTATTTATTCAAATAATATTTTTTATAAATGTTTTTTGCTTTTTTTTTATTCACAGTATTTGCCGGTGATGGTCGGGGTGATGGGTATGCATGGCATGGTGTTCACATTTGCTGGCATTTGTAGTGCTGGTGTGATATTTTTAGCGATTTTTGTACCTGAAACCAAGGGGAAAAGTATTGATGAGATTTTAGCGAGTTTATAGAAAGAGATACATTTTTTTTTATAATAGAAAACAAAATATTCACCAAAGAATTAGAGTTGGCAGATTCTGAAATTTTAGATGAATAACGTGATTTTTGAATGCGTCTTTACAGTTGCAGCGATGTTTATCCGTCACTCTGACGGACATAACTCTGACCGAATAGGCGAAAAGCAATATGACGTAAGTCGCAGTTCACAATCACGATTTGAAAACGTATCTAATCACCGTAAAGTAGTTAGCTCAATATAACTAGTGACTGTATTCTTGGTAATTGGTACTGCCATCTACAGCTAGATGTCGCAGCAAACTGCTAAACGAGCGACTATAAAAACAGCTTACGAGCATAGCTTACTAGCATTTGAATGCGTCATCCAATGCTACCAAGTCACAGCAAAAATCACACGTTCATATTATTGGAACTCATTGTTCCTGTGACTATAGCTGTGATAAATACAAGTGATCGTAAATACAAAGTGATCGTAGTTATTGGTATCGTCACTGCGCATGCCACTCAGCTACGGTGATTTGATCGCAGCTGCCGCTACGATTTACTGTTGTGATATTTCAGTCGCTGTGAAATATCACAGCTTTATGAATATTTTTGCCAACTCTACAAAAAATAGTCATAGTATGTACAAATGATAAGGAGCGTTTATTCTGCAAAAGAGCCTAAGCGATAATTAGATATTTAAACTTAGTGAAATCTTTCTTTGAATTAGATTAAAATTACAAATTAACTTCGTTAGCTATAGTTTACAAATTTTTTAAGTCCCTTTTGAAAATTATGTATAATTATAATTATAATTTTAGTTATCTATAATCTCATTGCTATATCTAAGTCAGCTAATTCTTAAGGTGAACTCAGACTAGGAAAGACATTTTCGAACTCTTTCGCTTTCAAAACTTTACGCGTAAATTGTCGGAATATTTATTTTGGAAATAAAAATTGTCTTCTGTGACTCCGACGATCGGGAAGGATTTCGTTGTACGCTCCTTTTATAGGAGTTTTCAGAGAGTAATTTGCTTGCATAGTGCGAACTCATTATATATTGTTATATTGATAATTAAGTCAAAAATAATTTTACTTGCGACGTCTGAGTTCACTCTTATGTAACTAAAAAATTTTAAAAAATACGAAATGCGTCTGTTATCTGAAGACATAAATAAATACAAAGTGAAATTTCGACCAAAGATGACATCCAGCTCTACTCATCAGAATGCCTTTACTTTAAGGCTACCAATGGTTGTCATTTCAGCATGAGTTCGACACATTTAACCTCAAAAAGGGATGTTAAATTGCTCAGCATGGTTGCTTCTGACTGTTCCGATCCCTGCGGATGTTAAACAGGTAGGTTCGTGTAGATTCGACATGCAATCGTATAAGAAGTGTGCGAAGAAACCTGCTGCTTGCTCCATCTCCTTATGATTTAAACGGCGATTTCCTTACGAAGTTCAAATTTGTTCAAAAGAAAACGGCCAAAATTTATTTAGGTAGATAAGTAAAGATAAGACGTACCAACTACCAACTAGGAGTCATAACTTTAGTATTGACCAACTTAAGCTAAAGTTTAACGTAACATAAGTGAGCCCTTAGACCAAGTTTACACATGCACTAATCTGCAATAAATCCTCAATAGATAATCTACGTGTTTACATAACCCATCTCTAGGATCTAGATTAATAGCTGTCAAATATTAACGTTTCTCTTTTATTTCGTACTTCCAATTTCAGATGATACCGTAGAGGTCGTACTTTGTCTATTTAAAAGAATCGGTATCTGTAAACATCTATTGTATTTAATTAACGATAAGGATTTATGTACGAAAATGAATATAATCTTTGTATATGTAAACTAGGTCTTACTCGGTAATTGGAATCGAAAATAAATCTTGTTCGAAATGGTAACAGTTCTATTGTATCGGAATTCGAATTCGACAAAGAAACGATACGAATAAATAAGTAAAGGCCAATTTACATGTAAGACTTTACCAATACCCTGACTTTTACAGAGTTTGTTAAACGCAAAGCAATAAAAAAGTGGAAGTCTGCGTCGCAGAATTTATTATAACTTGACTTTGAGAGCCCTGAGCATAAAATTATCTCGACTATTCAAAAAGTTGTGTATTATAAACTAAGATTTCAAAATAAACATATTTTTCCTGTTCAATCCTGCTTGTAATTGATTTATATTTCGGAAAGTATGCAACCATAGAGGATCGAATTTTTTTTTCGGCGTCGGTCATTTTCGACCATGCAAGTTCGTTGAGATTTCAGTTCCGTAGTTTTGTTCGAATAGAGTAAGACTTTGGCGATGCATAAGTTCCACGGCAATCGGGAATCAACTTCAAACCTGTATTTTTGAGGTACAACGCGATTTGTGGCCGTAACTTCTCAGTCACAGTCCGTAACTGTGAATAAAAAGTGATAGAAGAGCATGGGATCTAGGTCGTAGTTTACAATCACGGTTTGCGATAAACGTAAGCAAGATTGGCACAGAAGCCGGGACGAGGTCCTTTTTTAAAAAGTTAAACTTCGACGGCCTCAACTATTTCCTCTTAGCCGCCGCACAAATCACATATTTATTGATTCTTATTATGCTAATTGTTCTGTTATAAGGAGTATTGTGATTGGGAATGTGCTTGCGATTATAGGTAAGCGTGATTGCGAACAAACCGCAGATGCTGTTACAGTCAGTTGAGTAGGTATCAGAAGCTGCTAGTGCAAAAGCGTTTTCGTACGTCCGACTTTACATTTGAAAGCGTCGTATTTATGGAAACAAAGTGCCATATTTCTCTTTGTGCGGTTCGTTCTATAATCTATAAGAATGCCAACACCTCAAGATACATGCAGGATCGATTAGAACGGATTTTGATACTACAAGGGGCAAGGCGAATATTGCTGTAGGTTACGATAAAGACTTCCGCGTCTTGTCAGGAATCCATGCCACCACTGGTATTATTGAGGAGTGGGGGATTCTCGAGCCATAGAGACTGCGGTCGCAGACTTAAAGACCTATTTTTTTAACCGATCGGTCTACGCATATTTGTAAAAATTCTCACGCAGATCGATGAAATCGGACAATACGTAAAGCACCATTATTATTCTTTGTTTTATCGACAGGCTCAAAAGTACTTATTCTCCATCGCAGGAAAAGAATGCAGCATGCCCCAAGAGACCCTGGCACAATCTAGATCTCAAGTATCTGAATGCTAATATCTATGACGTCAGTAGCAATAGTTGTTAAGTAATCATGGCAGCGATAGTGCCGGAAAGCGCTATTTATAAGTTGCCAACACTACTTAGTGGGAAAATTGACATGGGGTTTCACTCTCCTGAAGTATAAGGTTGCAGAACCATTGCGGCGTCATTCTGCTATGACCGATGCCGCTCGATAGTTACTATATATGGGCTCTCAGTTTGTCACAGCAGTGATATAGATGGAGTGTACCTTTGAGTTGTGCTGCTGAGGAGCTTGCGAGGGATGTAGCCTAATAAACCGAGTTTAACTAGCTAGTTGACATATCTCCTCTCTATATGTTTGCAACAACAAATCTAAAGACAGATGATGACTGAAACCCACATGTAAGGCGTTCAAACAAATTTGGTCGCGCATAAATATGAAGCGAAGTAGGTTCCGAGTTGGGGACGAAGAGCAACTAGAACGTGGTGAGCACTTTCTTTACAACCAACCTGCTGGTCACATATGGAAAATGGTAATGGATTTTTTTAGCGGAGCTTGGCTTTAAGCTGGTGCCAATGCTCCAAGACAAAATCGCTATACCTTAACAAGAGTTGTTAAGCAATGCATTCCATTGAAATATTATTCCTTTTATTGCACCCCCAAAGATACAATACTTTTTCGTTATTGCGAAATAATGACTAGCTATTCAATTGTCTTTTGTTTTTTGTATTGCATTCGTTGGATTATAATACTGGAAGAAATGCGCATTCCGCAACCCTTTTCACTCCTTCCTATGATTATACATATACAGGGCCGGCGATAGGCGTGGGTATGGTGGGTAGGACTACGTAGAAAAAGCCGATACAAATTATGTCAAATAGTCTATAAAAATTACAATGAAAATTTCAATACATTATTACTTTTGGATTGATTACTGATCATACCTTATTTGTAGAATAATATAATCCCTCATGCCTACCACTTTTATCGCCGATTTAAAATATCCACCCAGATTTTGCGCGTTTCGGCGGTCCTGTACCTATATACATATGTATATAATAGGTCATAGAAGCACTTGCGCTTTTGAAAAAAAAGGAAGAAAAATAGCGTTAGCGCCGTGTACTCGCTCGTAAGGTTCGATGTGTACAGGTGTACGTCGCCCAGGGATTAAAGTTAAATCATAATGCCAGAAAATTTACTTGAAACGAATAATTTTGGGTTTCTTGTTTCCAATAGCTGAACAATTATCGATAGCGAATTAACCACTCAGGCAAAACTTGAAATGGCTCGTGAACCGATTCGCGGCTACCTCTGAACCGCCGAACCGGTTCGGTTCAAACGTTTAATACAGGGGTCGTCACGCAGTTGTTTTTGTAAAACGCTCAGGCAAGCGCACCACACATCCCCGCGCGCACACATTCAATCCTCTCGCCCACAACCGAATGTATTCTGCTGTGCCCATTAGGAACTAAACCGCTATAATTTCGTGTAAAATGACTTTTGAAGTGGTATTTTTGGGTATATTTTTGGTTCACCTGTACGAAAACAATGAATCTTTGTTTGACTTATTTAATAATTAAATTTGAAATTACATTAAATTTTAATTGAACGCATGTAGAAGCATTTTTAAATTCATTCAAGATAGCAATGCGATACGTTAATTTTGAAAGCTATCAAGTCCGACTGGGTTTGTGCACGTGCCAGCGCCATTTTTGCTCGCTGATTGGTTGTCTCTATTTTTTTTAGAAAACAAAATGAAGAATAGACATGCACTGACAAAAATTTATTTAGTCTGACTTGAACTTTAAAATTGAATATGGAATATACTTATTAGTGAAAAGATTGAAGTAAGAAGATAATTTAAGATTATCACTCATTTATCTAATATAATATAATAAATAATAGCCGTGTTTTTTAAAACGGTTTTATTTAGCTTGACTCTGTGTAGCGAACAGAATTTGTAATCGAAAATTAAGTAACTTCCCGATAAGCTACAAGCTTGAAACTTGGAATATAGTTCAGAACTCGAAGACAATGCAATAATCGAAATATTTCAAAAAATCGTATTTGTGGTCCGATTTGGTTCATATTGGGAACACATAACACATACATAAATAGAAAGCGACCTATGAAAAAATCGCCGCTAGGAGGCGCAAGGGTCGAGATATTAAAAAAATCGTATTTGTAGTCCGATTTGGCTCATATTTGGAACACATACATACATGAATAGAAAGCGACCTATGAAAAAAATCGGCGCTAGGTAGCGCAAGGATCGAGATATTCAAAAAAATCTTATTTTATGGATTTTCGAAGTTTTCACAGTGTACTTTTTACTAGCTGCGTCGCCATTTTTTTTTATTTTTGGATTTCAAAGTAGGTGTGGTCACGCTTCCATAAAAAGCTGGCGATCCCTGGTTTAATACTAATAGCTTTTTCTTTTCTGAAATAAATTGTTGCCTAAGTAAATGGTAAAGCCTTAATAGAGTTACTCCTACCCCAGAAAATGTTCAACATTTATAGTGCATACAACGAACATTTCAACTCACCATATTCACTCATATTAACAGAGTATATGTGGAACTTAAGAGCGAATTGAGAGTTTCACAGAGTTGCATTGCCACACCGCCATTTTATACAGGGTAAAAGTGTAACGCTTTTGCGTTGCGAGCAGGCAACAATTTTCACAAAAGAACGAAATACTCCATAAAGGCGTTGCCTGTTTTTTAGAATAGAACAACAGCCCTTGCGCGGCGTACAAAAAGCGTAACACTTTAGCCAGAAAAGAAAACGCTATAAGTTTTGATAGTATACAAAATCACTTGGGATCCGTGTGCAACCAACTATCGATATGTACCTACTAAGCATACAAATAAAATACAGTTATTGAGATCAAATCCATGTATGAATTTATTTATAAAACTTATCAAAACGGTTTGTTGCTTATTATAAAATGTAAGGAACGAAAATGGTAGAATGCATGACTATACCTATAGGGAGTACATATTTACAACGCATATATTCTGCACATAAGAAAGTAATCGTATTTTTAAGAGAAGAAAAGCTATTCAATTAGCTGCTTTCAATATACATATAAAATATACCTACTAAATTTTAGATGCGAGATTACTACACAAACCAGAAGATATTAATGAAAATTTTGGTTTTGAGACAAACCGGTTTCGGCGTTGTGCCATCATCAGTGTCGATTTTCGTTCTGATCTCTTGTTGTCGTTTGTCCTGTATTTATAGTTCGTAGGTACATGAGCAGGTATTGTCAAAATTGATGCTTGTGTATATTTAGTTATGTGTATATTCTGAGTGTTCATTCAAAACCGAGGGTGATTTACTAATCGATTTGTGTGGCTGACTGGGGTAGGTAAAAATCCGTAATTATAGTCGTTTGACCTTCTTTGTGGGTTTGTTGTTTTGGTGTGTTAATTGTTTTGTGTTTATTTGTTGTTGTGTGTTTGTCTGTTGTACCTGTGTGATTACTTTGTTTCTTGTAAACAAGTTTTAAAGGCTCGAATATTGTGTCAGACATTGTGTTTATCTGTTCGCTTATTATTCTACCGTCGAATGGTTTCTGTTTGTAGATTTCCATGTTTTCGAGTACGTTGAGACGTCGGCCTTTTTCTTGTATATGAAGAACCCTAACCGTTTTATTGATGTTTGCTGGGGAACATTCATTCGACCATGTGATTCGCGAAGTTATACTCGGGTATAATGTTGGATTCCGTTCTGAACCTCGTTCTTATTTGCCGTCCTGTTTGTCCTATGTAACTATGCTGGCATCCGCAGGTAAACTTGTATACGCCGTGGCTGCTAAACGGATCCTCTGAGTTAGTGTTAGTTCTTAGTTTTCGCCCTAGATTGTTCGATGTTTTGAATGCTGTGTTAATGTTGTATTTTTTAAGGAAGTTTGCCAATTTATATGAAAAGCAACATATGATCTTCCTTTAAAACGGTATTGTTCCCAAATTATGTTTATTTATTAGTTTTTAATAATTCCAATTTAAAATATCTTTTCAACTATAACACAAACTATATATATACATATATAAATTTCAAAGCTTACACAAAGCTCCCAACAACTAATCAAGTATTCAAGTTTTGTAGACTTATTATTAAAAACTTCAAAAAATTTCTGAGTGTGCAGTTTTGTAGCTCATCTAACTGTAATGTAATAATGTGCACGTTTCAAGGAGGTGGTCGCATTTTTTTCCATACACCGCATGAACAAAATTTGTTTTTATATGGAAGATATAGGCAACACCCTCGGGGAAAAAAATTTTAAAAATTACACTACAATTGAATGAGCTTCAAGACTGCACATTCAGAAATTTTCTAAAAACTGTTAATAAAAAGTTTCGAAAATTGATAAAAATTTGATTAATTTAACTTAAAAATTTTTATAATTATACATATGTATGTGGTTTGTGTTATAGTTCGGACTATGTTATAAATGAAAAATGAACAAGTAAGGACGGGACTGTCTTCGGCTATGCCGAAGACTTCATACCTTTCATGAATGGGGCTGAACAATAATCTTATCCCGTTCGTAATCTCCGAATAATCGGATGTATAAGATAAGAAATATCTAGTGAACAGATCTACATACCTAAACGATTTTAAGATAAATATAAAATAAACAAGTAAGGACGGGACTGTCTTCGGCTATGCCGAAGACTTCATACCTCTCATGAATGGGGCTGAACAATAATCTTATCCCGTTCGTAATCTCCGAATAATCGGATGTATAAGATAAGAAATATCTAGTGAACAGATCTACATACCTAAACGATTTTTAAGATAAATATAAAATAAAAAATAGGTAGGTACTTTGTGAGAGGATGCAAAGCTTCACGTTTTTTGTGACCTGCATGTAAAAAGTATGACTACGAATCACGTATTTCAAAAATATATGACGTAAACGTAACTATTTGATGAAATTTAATGAATTTTGAAGCTTCTAGCCGTAAAAAAGGGGCAAAAATGAAAGTTTATATGAAGTATATAATATATATACCACCGATCTCTATGATTTTTCAGACAACAATATATGCTATATACGTAAGCATTTTGTGAAATTTGAAGCTTCTAGCTGTTAAAACGGGGCAGAAATTGCGCAAAGTTTCTTATCTGAACAATCGGTTGTATGAGATATATACTATGTATACCACCGATCTCAATGATTTTTTCAGACATACAATATATGCTATACACGTAAGCATTTGGTGAAATTTGAAGCTTATAGCTGTTAAAATGGGGTAGAAATTGCGAAAAGTTTCTTATCTGAACAATCGGTTGTATGAGATATATACTATATATACAACCGATCTCTATGATTTTTTCAGACAACAATATATGCTATATACGTAAGCAATCGGTGAAATTTGAAGCTTATAGCTGTTAAAATGGGGTAGAAATTGCGAAAAGTTTCTTATCTGAACAATCGGTTGTATGAGATATATACTATATATACAACCGATCTCTATGATTTTTTCAGACAACAATATATGCTATATACGTAAGCAATCGGTGAAATTTGAAGCTTATAGCTGTTAAAATGGGGTAGAAATTGCGAAAAGTTTCTTATCTGAACAATCGGTTGTATGAGATATATACTATATATACAACCGATCTCTATGATTTTTTCAGACAACAATATATGCTATATACGTAAGCAATCGGTGAAATTTGAAGCTTATAGCTGTTAAAATGGGGTAGAAATTGCGAAAAGTTTCTTATCTGAACAATCGGTTGTATGAGATATATACTATATATACAACCGATCTCTATGATTTTTTCAGACAACAATATATGCTATATACGTAAGCAATCGGTGAAATTTGAAGCTTATAGCTGTTAAAATGGGGTAGAAATTGCGAAAAGTTTCTTATCTGAACAATCGGTTGTATGAGATATATACTATATATACAACCGATCTCTATGATTTTTTCAGACAACAATATATGCTATATACGTAAGTACTCGATGAAATTTGAAGCTTCTAGCTGTTAAAATGGGGCTAAAATTGCGAAAATATATATATATATAACTAATATATACTATACACCATATATAACTATATATACCACCGATCTTTATGATTTTTTCAGACAACAATATATGCTATATACGTAAGCATTCGTTGAAATTTGAAGCCTCTAGCTCTTAAAATAGGGCAGTAATTACGAAAAGTTCCTTATCTGAACAATCGGTTGTGGGGGATATATACTATATATACGACCGATCTCATCAATTTTTTCAGGCAACAATATGTGCAATATACGAAAGTATATGGTGAAGTTTGAAGCTTCAATCTGTTAAATTGGGTAAGATATTACAAAAATCCTCTTTTTCTGAAAAATCGGTTGTATGGAGGATATATGCTATAGTGGTCCGATCCGGTCGGTTCCGACAAATGTCTAATCGGACACCCAAATACACCCGCTCACCAAATTTTATCAAGATATCTCAAAAATTGAGGGACTAGTTTGCATACAAACAGACAGACGGACAGACGGACAGACGGACATGGCTAAATCAACTCAGCTCTTCAACCTGATTATTTCGGTATACTTAATGGTGGGTCTATCTATTTTCCTTTAAGGACTTACAATTTTCGGTTTCGTGACGAAATTAATATACCATTTCATTTTCATGAAAGGTATAAAAATAGGTAGGTAATCTGTGTGTGAGGATGCAAAGCTTCACGTTTTTTGTGGTCTGCATGTAAAAACTATGACTACGAATCACGTCTTTCAAAAATATATGACGTAAACGTAACTATTTGATGAAATTTGATGAATTTTGAAGCTTCTAGCCGTAAAAAAGGGGCAAAAATGACAGTTTATATGAAGTATATAATATATATACCACCGATCTCTATGATTTTTTCAGACAACAATATATGCTATATACGTAAGCATTTTGTGAAATTTGAAGCTTCTAGCTGTTAAAACGGGGCAGAAATTGCGCAAAGTTTCTTATCTGAACAATCGGTTGTATGAGATATATACTATATATACCACCGATCTCAATGATTTTTTCAGACATCAATATATGGCTATACACGTAAGCATTTGGTGAAATTTGAAGCTTATAGCTGTTAAAATGAGGCAGAAATCGCAAAAAATACCGGTGAGCTCCATGGACTAGCTGATGTTCGATGACGCCCGCTGTCGCTCATTCTGAATGATTTGACTCACAACTTCCCGCTTCGCCAGTGGAACACTACGTGGAGCTTGACGGATCGGCCGTCGCATCTCCAGTGTCAATTTGATGTTTCACAACGTTGGTGCGGCCTGGTTTAGAATCATCCTGGTCCAAATATGTTCGCGTACTTTAGGAGCAGTGTGTTTTGCCTGACTCTTGATATGCTTCCTCTAGCCCCTGCATCCATGCCGTGATGTTGCATTTGAAAGATCAGTATTACTAGCCGAAACGTGTTCCTGGAGTTGTTCACAGTTAATAACTACTTCAGCTCTTGGCATCTTCCCAAAATAGCTCCTTTAGTCAGTTTGAGTGGTGACTTGAACTCATTGAGTACTCTTACCGGAATACGTCCATCTTGTTTTGTCATAGCCAGGGTTTTTCCTACACGTATGTTCAGTGCTGATTTGTTTGCTGCTTCGACAACCCACAATTTGTTTGTCCCACAATCTCCATCAACCTTTGCCCAGATGACTGCTTCGGATTTTGGTGGTATTCGCTGACTCTCTTCCACCAGCACTCGTTTACTGCTGTAGCCTCTCTCGTAGCCGAAATTAAGTGGTACATCCATGTTCTTATATCGCATCGTCTTGTTTTGCATGTCGATCTTGATGCCCTGGTCGATTAAGAAGTCCACTCCATTATGATTTCATCAACAATCCTGCCACTATAAAATTGTGTACTACCGTGACGTTCCCAATTGCGACTTCACATGATACTTCTCCTTCTTAGAACCGTGCTAGTCTCTCCAGTGGCTGTACGCAATCTTGCTCCATGCAATGGTCTTATCTTCTTGTTGACTAAATCCGCTCGAATGATGGAATGAGATGCACCCAGTATCTACAGTCAGTAAACGTTCCTGTCCATCCACATGTACCTGCCGCCAGTAAGATTGCTCGACCTTTCTTCCAATTTGTGAGATAGAGATTATGGGGTCCTTCAATTGAGGGAGTCAGCTGTCGCCCCTTGCTGCTGACTCGCTTTAGTTTAACGATTGATTTGTCTTGGAGATTTGGCTCATCTCCTTCTGCATACTGCGTTACGACCCACCACATTGTATGTAAACGTTAGGGTTGGTGTTGCAATAACGCGCAATATGCCTGGCTTTCCACACTAAAGCATTTGACTGCATCATTATTCTTCTGCTGCGTACCCTTCAATGCTTCCAAAATTGCGTCTACCCAGTCTGGCTTTTCCACGTCCACGTGAGGAGCTATGTACGCTGGCTTACTCAAAAGTGAGGCTGTTTCCTGGTCAGTGCATGCGATACCGTTTCAGCAAACGTTAGTTTTGGATTCGCATATGTAGCCCGCTTCGTTTCCACCTCGTATGCCATTTATGAAGCTCGTGGATTTTTACCCTTTCAGTGTATTCACGGGTGCGTCCTGCATTTGCAAGATGAGCCAATCTTTCAATATCTGAAGCAAACTCCTGCAATGTCTCATTTGCTTTTTGGTAGCGGTTTTGCAACTCAATTTGGAATATCTGTTTCCTAGCTCGCTTCCGTAACGTCTCTCTAAAGCGCTATCAATGTTCGTAGTGGTTCCGCTCGTACTCTGGGATGGTCTGTAAGATTCCGCGGGGCAGGCCCTTTCAGTTGCCACGAACAGAGCTGCAACTTATCTTCAGCATTCCATTGGTTCACGTGCTGTGGTCTTCTCAAACTGTAGCTTAAAGACCTGAAAAGGAACAGATACCGTCAAAGGATGGTGTCTTTACACTTTGGATTACTCGCTGAACAGCTTGCGGTTAGTTGTAACTGATCCATACGAACTTTTAACGCTTCTATTTCGGCATCAATTGTCCTCGAGTTGTAAAATTTTGCATCCTGTTCTTCCAGTTTCACAAAGAGCTGTGATGATAACTGTTTCCGAAATTTGTGCCGACATTTCAGATATACGTGCCTCTTGCGCTTCCAGTTGAGATGCCAAATGTGTCTTCTGTTTCTGCCAATTGTGATGTTATGACGGGTTTCCTGCGATTCCAGTTGGGATACCATATACGTCTTCTGTTCTTCTAGTTAGATATGACATATACTTTTTCTGTTCTTTACTAGTTTGAGATGCCAGTTGAGATGTTATATCTGTCTTTTGCGATTCAGTTGAGAAGCCCACTGTCGATGTTTGAGGCAGATATTGCAGCAAAATCATGTTCAAATCTGTGCTGGTAACCGTCTGCGATGTTTCGTTTTTCTCATTCAATTTTTGTTGTCATCCTCCCCATCAAGGTGAAAGACATACTCTTCCACATCAATTCTTCTGCTTCACATTCGCCTCTCGTAGCGGCCTGAAGGTTCAGTTAACGCCGCTTGTATCAATCCCCGGGTTTCCATACTCTGCTTCTAGTGCTGGATCTCATTCAATTCACCGAACTTTGCCATGTCCTTGTTGTCCCTGGACATTTTATCAACAATCCCACTTCTGACACCAAGTGTAACGAATTTGCTTGCACAAATCCTCGTATTTGCAATCCTCGGCTAAGATTCGCAATCCTAAAACTGTTGAATAATCAACTCCAATTGGTAATCTAATGCAAAATGGCCTTTATTAGTACTATCACATACACTCAAAATG